>SNQJ01S0101057.1:0-12736 GCA_010110895.2 Picea sitchensis
ATACTATCCATTCATGGGTGTTGTATATGCATGTGCATTGTCCTTCATGTCCAAATACCTTTATCAATCTTGCGGTCCAAAACCCATGACTAGGGTTGACATCAATGACAACAACCAATCTTCCAACATGTTGTAGATGTATGTAAAGTTTCAATTGCAGTAGGAGATATATTTCATTTATATTCATTGAGTTTTGTATAATCATGTTGGGTTGTTTAGGTTGTTCAAGGGGTGCACAACAAAACATTGGAGGTTTTGTAGCTAGCACAAGGAGTGTGCATCTGAACTCTGGGGAGTCAGAGAAGAACGTGCCAGGAGGGCGCACCAGAGCGATCACAAGCTCAAGAAGAAAATCAACATTACTAAATACCTTAGAGGGGAGATAGTGTGGAAGAATCATATAGAAGCAGAGTTATTGAGAACTCTGTAGAGCTCTGCCAGGTTGGCATTAAGCCAGTGCAAGTGTGCACAGAATAACTCTATGTTGAGTTCGGGAGAAACAGAGTTATTGAATATTCTGTGAGGAGAAGCTTTGCAAGGGGTGCAGTGAGAAGAAGAATGCCAAGAGGGTGAGAAGTATTTATTTTTCAATAAATCCTTTAGATTCTGAGTTTGACAAAATCCTGAGAACGCAAGGTGTGCGTGGGAGGTCTAAATATTCGATGAGATCAAGCTCGGAAGGGATAACACAAAGAGTGCGTAGGAGTTGGAATTATTCCAAGTCCATAAGCTCAGAAGAGATAACACTTTCTAAAGTGTAAGTGAGACCCAAAGGATTCGGGTTCGCAGAGATAGAACGAAGGTCGAGACCTTCGAACTTTGAAAATATTCCAAGTCTGGGAAGAATTTGAAAGCTCAAGAGAAGGGAATCGAGCAAGTTGAAGGAGTGCACCAAAAGAACTCTATTTCAAGTTCTGAGAGAGGAGAAGTGTCGGGTAGAAAGACACTTATAGATTTGTTCAACACTTTGTTGGCTCAACATGTGCTTGAGAAGGAGGTCACTAGGAGGACACCAAAGTCCCCTTTTGAGGGAAAGAAAGGGGTGAATCCCTTAGAGATCGAGCAATTGAAATCTCGGGAGAGATTTCATAAGGAGTGTGCAGGAGTAGATTTGCTCAAGTCCAAAATCTCAGGAAGGGTAGCATGAAACCACATGCAGAGCACAAGTACATGTAGGGATGAAGTCATGATCCATTCACAAAACTCAGGAGGTAAAACGTAGGTGAGACCCAAAGTTGCAGAGCTCGCAGGAGACAAATTGAAGGCCGAAGCCTTTTGAAGCATCGAAATATTCCAAGTCTGGAAAGAAAGGTGCCAAAGCTCAGGAGGAGGAGCACAACAGTCGTCAGATAAGCCATAGAGGGAATATATGGACCGTTAGATCTACATCCAAGAAAAGGAGGAACACGCACAGGAGGAGATCAAATCTGGGTCGTCAGATTTGCGCATAGAGGACCAACAGCCATTGGACCCTGAGGAATACGCATGCGACTTAAACCTTGTGTGTGTAGGAGAGTGGACTCGTCAAAATCCCAAAGTTCTGAAACCATTAGAACCATCCATCGTCAAGGGGGACAGGTGGCAATAGATCCAGGGTGTTTAGGAAATTGGACATCAAGATATTTGCAAGCAGAAGAGGAACAAACTTGTGAAATGTGAAATCGTGAAATAATTCTAGCCATTAGATCTGGAGTGATAGGTGGTGTAGATCCATACACATCGGAGGATCAGACACCAGGATAACGAAGGTGAAAACGAGAGAAAATACTCGGGGAGATGGGAGACGATTGATCCTAGCCATCCATCAAGAGAGATACGTGGAGAGAGATCAACATTTAGTTGACTCGTTACTAGAGAAGGTCAAAGGGAAGACTTTTAAGAACTCTTGAGGCCTAAAATAGCGATTTGATCTAAGCCTTCAGATCACAAGAGATAGTGATTGTTGACCTGGGCGAGTGGATTTTGGAAGTTCAGGGATCGAGATTTCAAAGGACAAGGTTGGGTTGAGTTCCAACTTCACAAAGCGTGAAGTCCTGATGTGCTCAAAGGGTTAGCCTCAGGTTGCAGGAAGGGGTCATATGAATAGGAATTTAAGGGAGGAGGTAGCGGAGAGCTAGGTTCTTAACCCGTAGATCGGAATTTTAGGGAATGGAGAGTCAAAGTTGGTTTGCGTACAATATCCCGATACGCGAAATCGTGATACAATTGTAGTCGTTGATCAAGGGGATAGTGCAGGACCATATATCTGGTCTTTGAGATAAATCGTCAATCAGGGATTCGGCAAAAAGAGTCAGGACTAACTCACATACAGAAGTCCTAAAGTCCCAAAATGTGAAGCGTCTTTTGATAAGGCGTGCAGTCACAGCCTGTGGTCATATGGGGAAGATTGTGTTGGGTGCTTGTTTGGGTTGGTGCAGTTTCATTTGGACCTGTGGATCAAAGAGCATGATTCCAGCAAGGAATCGAAGAGCCAAAATGGCTCGAGAATAGGAATGATCCAAAGATCGGGAGGCCATAGAACCCCAAAGGGGAGGGGGGGTGCATCAAATTGGTATTAGAGCCTTTTTGCATAATTGATTTTTGTAGGAAATGGAGGTAATCAGAAGACCAAGCCTTGCTTACAGATAGTAGACAAAGGAGAGATGGTGAAAGGAGATGACCTGATAACATCAAGTGGTATCATAAACGGGAGTTTTCTTGTAGACAACAGGTGAAGGAATATAGAGAACTGATGCTCTGTGAGAAGTTGTTGCACGCACAACAACAACAAAAATTTAAATAGCCATGCGAGTTGTGAGAGAAGATGGAGATGCTCGCAGATGTGGGGTAATCCATAGACTTTCCAGGAGGGCAGGTAGAGATGGAAATGGCTACTAAAGGCCATGAACATGGTCGAAGAGAATACCGTAAGAAGAAATTCAATCCAAGGATGGATTTGGAGTTCAATTAGATAAAAGCACAAATGGAGAAGCTTGCATTTAAAATGTAGCAGGATGCAAAGGTGCATTGGATGTATGAGTGACCCATGAAGAAGAAGGTGAAGTGGTCAGTAAAGAAATTGTTGGCTAGAGAATAGAGAAGGTTGATGAGACTGTGGATAAGGCATGCTGAAAACCTCAGTGACATAGTGGAGGAACTGATTCACATCTGTGAACCAGAGACTAGGAGAAATCTCAATGACAAGGAGGAGAAGAGATCAGATGAAGATCTCATAAAATGCCAAGTGGGAAGAAATGGACTTTAAATTTTATAGGTGGGCAATGGAAAGAGACCAGGTGGAGGTCTCATATACTACCAGGGGAGTAGTGTTGAAAGTTCATATTTCTAGGTGGGCAACGAGATGGGATCGATTGATCTCATAGACTACCAGGTGTGCAGTAGAAAATTCCCAAATTGTCAGGTGGGTAGGGGGAAAGAAACGAAACTGTTTGAAACTCTCGGGAGCTCAGAATTAAGTTCATGTTAGCAAGGAGTGTTGATAGATGGACATTCATGTGCATTTGTAGACCATGTGAATGAAGACGATGATAAGTTAAATACTTCCATCAAAAAGGAGGAGGATCAGAGGAATGTTCTGATCATTGGTGGAATCAAATCATTCCTGCCAAGAAGCCGAACAGAGGCTAGAACAAGTGTTGCAAGTGTAGCAAGAGAAAGACAGCCAGGATAAAATACCAACGAATAAGAAATGGAGTAGACATTGATGTCTACCCTAGCAAAAGGAGAAGGGTATTCAACTGAATTTCTCAAAATTTTCAGCCAAGAAGCTGAACAAGAAATGACTGTATCATTGGAGCTTGCAGCAAAAGAGGAAGCAGACAACATGGACTTTGCTGACCTGTATGATGAACTGGAATCCCTAGAGAGTAGGGTAATGGTGCAAATCTTGCACATACAACATATCAAGTTGGAGGAATATGGAGGAGTGTACCAGTCAGAGGAACGACTGGAGAAAGTTGAAGATATCCCAACACAAGAAGAGATGACAGAAATCAAGATGTTAGAAGAGGAAGCCAAGTAGCATCTCGATAATGAAACTGTGGAATTGAAGTCTGCAATAGATAGAAAACTCAATGTCATGAGGCGAGATAAAGACATCATGTGGGATCAAGTAGATCTGACCACTGATAAGAAGGAAGAGTTGCAGCAGAGAAGATTGCATAAAGAGAGCCAACCACTGGAGTAGCTGGACAGAGTAATAGAAGAGATCATGAAGCTAATGTTGAGGTCAATAGAAGAAGTCGGAAAGGGAGATCTAAACAGAAGAGAGTCTACCATAGCAGTAGGGAATAATCAGAAGAAGAAAAAGAAGTAGCAGCAGCAACAACATAGCTGGATAGGAGAAAGAGGACAACTCCAAAGAGAATTTGGGATCCAGGTGGATTTCAACACTGGAGAAGAGGATTTCATGAGAAAGAGCTCATGTTTTTCCTAGCAGGGGAGTATGATGCAGGAGCATTTCTCCACCTCAGCAAACACACTAGCACGCAAACACTCAATGGAGAAAGGGAGAGGCATTAAACCTCCCATTTTTTTAAATTTGCAATAATCCTATATGGATTTTTGTGAGATAAGGTTGTAAATGCCATGCCATGCCTTTGTACATGTAGTGGTTGGATTTCATTTAAAAGGTTGCTTGTATCAGGCCCATATCGTGGTTAGGTTTGGGTAAACATTTATGAAAACTTCAATGTAATAGATGAGGTTAGGTGAGAGAGGATGAGCTCACAGACCCCCTCTTTTGTAAGGATTTCTTGTATCATATTTCATAAGGTAGATAGGTAGATAATGATAGAGAGGTCTCGGTAGAGAGGCCTTAGGAGGTAGAATAGTTTCGAGAGAGAGATCTTGAGAGAACTGGGACTTTGTTATAGTCCAGTTTTTTGTAAATCATCTGTATATACACACATAGATAATAGAAAATAAGTTGTTCCTGCATATATGGTGTTTATATATATTTTCATGAATGAATGTTGTATATGTATGATACGTTTTATTTGCAGTAGGATATAGATTTCATTTATCTTCATTGAGTTATGTAATATCATTTTGGGTTCTATAGGTTGTGCAAGGGGTGCACAACAAAGCATTGGAGGTTTTGTAGCCAGCACAAGGAGTGCGCATCTGAACTCTGTGGAGTCAGAGAAGAACGTTCCAGGAGGGCGCACCAGAGCGATCACAAGCTCAAGAAGAACATCAAGGTTATTGAATACCTTAGAGGGGAGACAGTGTGGAAGAAGAACAAAGAAGTATATTTATTGAGAACTCTGTAGAGCTCTACTAGGTGGGCATTGAGGTGGTGCAAGTGTGCACAGAAGAACTCTGTGTCGAGTTCGAGAGAAATAGAGTTATTGAATATTCAGTGAGGAGAAGAACTACAAGGGGTGCATCGAGAATAAGAACTCCAGGAAGGTGAGAATTAATTCTTGTTCAATAAATCCTTCATATTCTACGTTTGATGAAATCTCGAGAACACAAGATGTGTGTGGGAGGTTGAAATATTCGAGGAGATCAAGCTCAGAAGGGATAATGCAAAGAGTGTGTAGGAATCAGACTTATTCCAAGTCCATAAGCTCAAAAGAGATAACACTTTCTGAAGTGTAAGCGAGACCCAAAGGAGTTAGGTTCGCAAGAGATAGAACGAAGGTTGAGACCTTCGAATGTTGAAAATCTTCCAGTCTGGGAAGAATTTAAAATCTCAGGAGAAGGCCATTGAGTGAGTGCAAGGAGTGCACCAAGAGAAATCTATTTCGAGTTCGAAGAGAAGAGAATTTTTGGGGATAAAGAAACTTACAGAGTTGTTGAACACTCTTTTGGATCAACAAGGTGTGCTTGAGAAGGAGGACACCAAAGTTCCCTTTGGAGGGAAAGCAAGGGGCAAATCCATTAGAGACCGAGCAACCAAAAGCTTAGGAGATATTGCACAAGGATTATGTAGGATTAGACTTGCTCAAGTCCAAAAGCTTAGGAAGATTAGCGTGAAACCGCATGTAGAGAACAAGTACGCGTAGGGATGAAGTCATGATCCATTAACAAAACTTAGGAGGTAAAACGTAGGGGAGACCCAAAGTTGCAAGGCTCACAGGAGACAAATTGAAGGCCGAATCCTTTTGAAGCATCAAAATATTCCAATTCTGGGAAGAAAGGTTCCAAAGCTTAGGAGGAGGAGCACAATAGATGTCAGATAAACCGCAGAGGGAATATCTAGACCGTTAGATCTATGTCCAGGAAAAGGAGGAATGTGCACAGGGGGAGATTAGATCTGGGCCATCAGATATGAGAACAAAGGACTAACAGTCATTGGACCTGGAGGAAGACACACGATACTTAACCCTTGTGTGTGCAAGAGAGTGGACTCATCAAAGTCCTGAAGTTCTGAAACGATCAGAACCATCCATCGCCAGGGGGGACAGGTGGAAGCAGATCTAGGGTGTTCGGGAAATCGAACATTGAGAGATTTGCAAGGAGGAGAGGAACAAAATCACGAAATGCGAAATCGAGAAATCATTCTGATCATTAGATCTGGAGTGACGGGTGGTGGAGATCCATACACATCGACGGATCATACACCAGGAGAATGAAGGTGAAAACAAGAGAAAATACCCGGGGAGCTGGGAGCTGATTGATCCTGGTCGTCCATCGAAAGGGACATGTGGCGAGAGATCATCATTTCATTGACTCGCTACTGGAGAAGGTTAAAGGGAAGAGTTTTAAGAACTCATGAGGCCCAAAATAGCGATTTGATCTAAGTCATCATATCACAAGAGATAGTGACCATTGATATGGGAGAGTAGATTTTGAAAGTTCAGGGATAGAGATTTCGAAGGAAAAGCGTTGGGTTGAGTTCCAACTTTGTGAAGCACAAAGTCCCGACGTGCTCAAAGGTTTAGCCCCAGGTCGCAGGAAGGGGTCATATGAATAGGAGGTTAAGGGATGAGCTAGAGGAGAGCTAGGTGCTTAACCCAGAGATTGGGATTTCAGGGAATGGAGAGTCAGAGTTGGTTCACGTAGAATATCCTGATACGTGAAATCGTGATACGATCATAGTCGTCGATTGAGGGGATAATGCAGGACCGTAGATATGGTCAATAAGGGATTCGGGAACAAGAGTCAAGACTAACTCACATACAGAAGTCTCAAAGTCCCAAAATGTGAAGCGCCTTTTGATAAGGCGTGCAGTCACAGCCTGTAGTCATATGGGGAGGATTGTGTCGGGTGCTTGTTTGTGTGGGTGCAATTTCATTTGGACCTACGGATCAAATATCAGGATTCCAGCAGGGAATCGAAGAGCCAAAATGGCTCGAGAATAGGAACAATCCAGAGACCAGGAGGTAGCAGAACCCTGAAGGGGAGGGGGGGCTACATTTGGACACGTGGAAGGAGGAAAGTAAAGTGGAACAAAGATCGATAATAGATGGCAATCACAGGAAGCACCAAAGGATCATGAGATCGACAATCAATAAGGATTGCGGGGCTATGACATGCTCAGATGATAATAATCCTTGAGCGGGCCACAATTTCAACCATGGTTTTGGAAGGGAGATACGTAGCTACTGAAGGAGGATTGTGGGGTGAAAAGTGGGTTGGTCTAAAACCACTCTTGCCCGTGCCTGTAATCGTGCATTAGCACAAGGGCACAACCTAGGGTCATATGAGGGAAGGGGCTATTAAAGAGGAGCTATCACCCACGAACTGAAGAGCCCTAGAATGCACAGACAGAGGTTGTGGGTGTCATAGTACATGAGCCAAATGAAGGAAAGAGGCCTGTGTATAATTTATATGCATTCATTCAGGAGCCCAAAGAGTCGATTTGACTCAACAATTGGAACGATCCAAAGACTGGGAGGTTGCAGAACCCCGAAAGGGGAGGAGGGTTGCATCGCTTTGGAATGTGGATGGGGAATTGCAAAGGCCAAAAGGTATGACCAAGTTCATAATGTCCTTCATGAGTTCAAAAAGCAATCATTGGAATATTTGTGTCCTTCATCCGGATCTAGTGATATCTTGAGTGAAGGTATAATTTGGTGAAGAATAAGGCACCCTGGAGTTCATCCAATAGATCATCAATGACAGGAATGGGAAACTTATCTTTGATGGTCAGTTTATTCAGGGCACAAAAATTGGTACACATGTGCCAAGTACCTTATTTCTTTAATACTGTCACTATGGGGGAAGAATATGGGTTGGTACTAGGGAAAATTACCCCCACCTCCAGTAATTCTTGTACCATCTTTTCTATTTCATTTTTTTTAGCAAATGGATACCTGTAGGGACGGACATTGGGGGGTTGACTTCCTGAAAGGAGAGAGATGCTATGATCATGCTCACCCCTGGAGGGAGGTAAGTCTATTGGAACCTAAAATACCATGGGTTACTTGTCCAAGATGATTTGTAGGCTAGGAGGATCTACAGAAGAGGCTCGATTTGTGATCTGGAAGGCATGAAATTGAGAAAACACACCATAGTGGCCTTTCTTCGACATTTTTTCCATCCCGTGAGAGTTGATGATTTTAGGGGAGCCCGCTTGGAGACCTCAGAGGGTATAGGTGTGATCCTCTTAATTGAAGCTCATATATAACTCTTGATAATCCATTGTGATTGGTCTCATAGTGTGAATTTATTCCACACCTAATACAATATCACAACCACCCATGGCAATATTGAACATATGGGTTTTCATATGATAATCACCCATTTGGAGTTTTACATTCTCACAGTGTCCCCCACACTTCATTGTACAACCATTAATTATGAGGATTTGAAAATTATAAATAGGACAGACAAAGAAATGGATCTCCTCAACAAGCCTGTGGTGAATAAAATTATGGGTGATACCACTATAAATCAATGCCACAATTGGCCTATGTTTGATGTATCTCTTCAATGGTTGTGGGGACAAAATACCCAAGAGGGAATCAAGAGATATGACAGCTTCCTCTGATTCTCTAGGGGTTGCAACTGAATCTTCAGCGTGAAATGGTGGTGTAGCATCCTCTTGGTGAGGAGCCTTATCTGATGGTATGTTGTCATAGGAAGAGGAATTTGATGCATCAATCTGGAAGAAATTTGGTTCCCTACATTTGTGTCCTTGTGAATAGTTTTCATCACAGTAATAGTAAAGTCCTTGCTTGTGACGCTCTGTTATTTATGTTGGAGAGACCTTTTGGACCTTTAAGGTTTGTGTCGGAGCAAGGTTAGCCCCAGGGTGAGGACAGTTGGGGAAAGTAACCTTCAAGGGTAGATCTTAAAGGATGGTCTCTGCTTCTAGTGGTAATTGGCATTCCTGTATCCATGTAGTAGGGTGAATCATGCTCACATGAGACTTAATGGATTCCTTTAAGCCATTGATAAAGCATTCAAGGTAAAATTCATCAAATAAGCACTTGTTTCAGATAGCCAATTGTTCAAATGTCGTAATGAAGTCTGATACTGATCTCATTTGGTGTAGCTTAGTGATCCTTCCCCAAAAATGTGATTCCCTATCAAAATAGGAACAAACTGCTTTAGTGAATATGTTCCAAGTGGGTAGTCCTAGATAACATTTCTTATGCCACTACCACCATTGCCATCATTCTTGATCCAAGTACAAAATTCCTACATGGAGTTTGGTCTCATCATCCCAAATATCATGAAGGGAGAAGTAATGTTCCATTTGAGAAACCCATACTGTTGGGTTGGATCCATCAAATTTATGCATGTAATCTTTGGGAACCTTATTCCAAGAGGGTGGAGAACCCCAAGGAGAGTGGAAAGAATGAGTATTCTCATAATGGGAAGAGTGAGGGTCCTCTAGCATGGGATCAACATTATTTCCCTTGAAGAGTTGTGTTATCTCTTTGTAATTCTTTTCAAGGTCGGCATGGATGTCTTTGTTAAAGTTGTCAAGTTTATGTTCTAGGGTGGATACCTTAGTCCCCAACTCTTCTTGATTCTGAGAGCATGTAGTAGGCATGGTGATAGCTTAGGGAGCATGGGTGTTAGGACAATGATATAGTCTAAAAACAATTATAGGTACCAGGGTGATAAGGATAAAGAGAGGAATCCAATGGGATACGTCTCATATAATGGGGTGTTGAAAAGGGTTGGATCCATGGGGAAAAAAAGGCGTTAAAATGAATGGTACCAATGTGATTAGAAGGAAGAGAGGAATCCAATGGAATAAGTCACAAATAAGGGTGCATCTAAGCCCTAGACTTGTTTTTTTTACTCCTGTAAAGTTAAACTCTGATCTGAATAATATTGTAGTGTTGAAAGGCCCAAATTCTTAATAGGAAAAAATGTGTAGTAATTTCGCAACCATAATGCATGAGGTAAAGTTGCATGACAATAGATCTTGTTTGTTCTGTGTATGTTTTTGTCCCAAAGGTTAGGATATGCAGGGTTTATATATACAAGGGTTCACCTTGTGCTATAACTCTCTGATATACATGTGGGGTCCAATAGTAGTACTCAACCCAATATCTCAAGGCACCAACTAAGGATGCTAAACCATACCCTTAGCCATACTACCTGACTACCCAAGTACTAGAGAGTATATTCCTGAGTTTTGTTCTCATTGGAACTATAAAAGTCAGGTGTCCGATCAGTTTATCTACGAAGGGCTTCAAGATATCTAGGTCGATCTGTATACATGTGATGTATGATGCACTACCACTCAAAGGGGTACCAACAAGGGTTACAAGGGTGGCCAACAATGTGCACTTAAGTACCACTTGTAGTTCCTACGTGTATGCTTCCCCGAACATGTATTTATGTGTTGAATGACAGATCTTTGTAGCTTTAATACGCTAGAATACGTCTCTACCTTGAAAAAAAATAACACACAATTTTTAGCCAAGGAAAGAGGTATGAAACCACTTACAATATACCAGATGTAATATATTATGTGGAACATAATATATTTAGCAAGTAGTAATGGAACAACAAGAATATAGCTAGAGAAATACCAGGATAATGCCAGAAAGAGCACCTTTATTAAATATAGCAATGTTCACTTGCCTCTTTGAGGGGGAAACCTCCAGCAGAGAAAATCTTTATTACAATAATCTCCAAGACAAAAATATCCAATACCTCCTACTCTTAATTATATTTATTCTACCTTCTAAGGAAACTTCTGGAGGAAGATATTTCTAGAAGAGAAAGATTCTATTAGGTCTTCTTACATTGACTTATTCTCCTTTATTTATTAGGACTTATTAACTAATGTCAGACTTTATTACATAGAAAACATATCCTACTAACTAATGATCCATGAAGAGGGATTAGGATCGGATCCTAACACATGTAATAAGGTAAGTAGTAACCAATTATTACCTTCAACATATATCCATATAGTTTGAAATAAAATACATGAGTTGAATAAGACTTTGATTCACCAATAAATACATAAACAAAGAATTCATGGACTTCTACAATTAGAAAGGATGAATCTTTAAGACCGATAAGCTAGTATTGTCCTGACTCTAAGACCATAGTTGATTAAAAAAAAATATTATCCCTTGGGATTGAGCTTTTACTTTATTTTATACAATATTTAACACTAACCAAAATCAGTTACTTTGAGCAACTATCTAGAACTGAAATTATAAAATAGATTTTGACTATACAAAATCTTGGATTTGACAGAAACTACATGCCAAATGTTGCCTCTTTTATTCTTCTATTTTGTAAGTCGTTTTGATAAATAATCCCTGTGTGAACTTTACAAGTATCCTCCAATCATCATTCATGGGATATTTGAAAGTGACCATTTTTCTAATGTCGATCAACTTATCCATTATGGTTTGACCTTTTAATGATCCCCTCATGTATTGAAACTTGTCAATGTTGTCTCTTTCCTTCAATAAACTTTCCTTATAATTTTCGAAAGGAAAGATATTTCCTTTTTGACCCTAACAAGTTGGCAAACCCATTTTTACTAGATTGTTAAACTTATTCATAAAAGGTTCAACACCTCCTTTAATCACATTGCATTTCATTTGAGCTTTCTAGACCAAATTTTCCTTTGTCAACACTTTATTTGTTTCCATAACCATTGAAGTTCGAACATTCACTCCTAGATCTCCTAATTCATCCCAATATTTAGAATTAACAAATTTTATAATTTTATAATTTTATTGGCCAATTGAGGTTTATTACCTAGTTCTTTAAGTGTTTGTTGTATGACTTATTGAATTTGATATGCTAAAACTGATTCATCTCCCACCAATCTAATATAATTCCAAATATTCAATATTTCAGCTATAATATGGTCCCAAAGAATATGTTTTTCTCCAATTAAATAATATTTTCCAACTAGCTTACCTTATAATTGTTCTAATTCTTATTGAAATTTGGATTTGATATTCTGATATTCAGTAATAATCCTGTATTTTTCCACCACTTTCTCTTTCAAAATATCTAATTCATCATTTTTCACAGAAATATTTCTCCTCAAATTCTTTGAGATTCAAATCTGACAGTGTTTTGGCCATCTCTTGAGATGGGTCTGTTGATATTGAAGGTTGAGAAGATGAAGGTATTTGGCATACATGTTCATATTTTTCCTTCCTTAAAACTTCAATCTAGTACTCATATGATTCAATCTGATTACTCATTTGAATCATCTATTGTAGGATCTGATCTTTTTCTTGTTGTATTACTTTCAATTCAGGAGTTTGATTATGGTCGATATTTGGAATTTTGAGCTTTTTATTCAATGTTAGGATTTCATTGTTTTTTATTTTGATCAAAGCCT
>SNQJ01S0101061.1:0-30890 GCA_010110895.2 Picea sitchensis
CTCTAAGAATAGGATTTGTAGATAACTGATGTTTAAGTGTGTTAAATGCTTCCTGACAAGAATTAGTCCATTTGAATTCAACATTTTTCATCAGTAACACAAACAGGGGAGAAGCTATTTTGGAAAAGTTTTTGATAAATCTTTTGTAGTATCCAGCATGTCCTAGAAAAATTCTTACCTATGTTTGGGTTTTGGGAGTAGGAAGGTCTTTAATGACTTGTATCTTGGATGGATCCACTTGAATTCCTTGAGATGAGATGAAATGTCCAAGCATTATTCCTTCACTCATCATCATATGACATTTTTTTGTACTTAGGGAGATTTGGGCTTGTATGCATCGTTTGAGCACTTTCTCAAGGTTTTGTAGTGCTTCCTGAAAAGAAACACCATAAGGAGTAAAGTCATCCATAAAAATTTCCATAGATTCATTAAGCATATCAGAAAAGATTCCTAAAACTGCTCTTTGGAAGGTTGTTGGTGCATTACATAATCCAAATGGGAGAACTCTATAAGCAAAGGTTCCCCAAGGGCTAGTAAAAGTGGTTTTATCTTGATCTTGAGGTGCAATTTTGATCTGATTATACCCACTGAAACCATCTAAAAATGAGAAAAATTTCTTCCCTGACAAACTATCTAACACCTGATCAATGAATGGTAATGGAAAGTGATCTTTCTGAGTTGCTTTATTTAAGGCTCTGTAGTCCACACATACTCTCCATTTCTCGTTTTTCTTAGGAACTATTACCAACGGGGACACCCATTCACTGTCTGATATAAGATATATAGACCATGCATTGAGCAATTTTTGAAGTTCTTCTTTGAGGATTTCTCTTAAATTAGGGTTCATTCGTTGTTGAGGTTGGCAGATCGGTCGATAATCTTCCTTAATATATATTCGATGAGTACATAATTCGAGAGAGATTCCTTTCATATTTGTATAATCCCATGCGAATGCTTATTTATTTTCCAGAAGTAACTTCATTAATTGTTGTGTTTCAACATCTGTCAGATTAGGGTTTATGTTTAGTGTTTTTCCAGGTTCAATTTCTATTGGTATGCTTTTAGAAGAGATGGTGTCATATGTTTGAGGTGGGTTTTCCGAGTTAAGGTTTTCCTGATTATCAGACTCCAACAATGCAGCTAGTTGGTTATGAGTTTCTAGAGTCACAGAGGAGGGTTCACAAATAAAATTATTAACTACTTCATCCTCGGTGGAGTCTTTAAGGCTTAGAGCTTGTCCGATAGTCAAAATGGGTTGAGTAAGTTGATCGTCAAAGTCTACCCATACAGAATTATCATTATTAATCAAGGGTGTAGCGTGAGGGTAGAGGGTAAGATGTTTAGTTTCATAACCATTGGAAATTGTCATTGAACCTGATCTACAGCTGATAAAAGCATCTGTTGTGGCTACCCAAGGCCTGCCCAAAATTAGAGGGTGGCCCCCCAACTTTGTTTTAGGTTGTAGTACCACAAATTCAGCTGGATAATTCCAAGATTCTACTCAGATAATTAGGTCTTCAATGGCTCCCTCTGGTTTAATTGTGGATCGGTTAGCTAATTCTAGGATAGTTGGGGTGTCTCCGACTTCATTTTGCAGTTGTAGCAGTTGTAAGGTTTCCAGAGTCATGATATTAATAGAGGCACCTAAGTCTACCGGGACTCGATGGATTATCATTTTTCCAATCTATATTGAGATGGTAGGGTGGTCGGGATCACCATATTTAACTAGGGGGGCTTTATCTGGCATTAGCGCAGACAAGTCACCCATAACATGGACTGTGAGGGGATCCTTAATTTTCCTACCAGGCTTCTTAACACAAATGCCTCGCATCATCCTGGCATAAATTGGTACATCTCGGAGTGCTTGTAGTAGAGGAATTTTGACATACAGATTTTGTAATTCCCCTAGAAGATTGAAAGCTGGTGGCTCAGGAGTTTTAGTCAAAGCTAAACGCTCAGGAAATGGTGGTTTTGTTGTTTAAGCAGCATTGTTAGAGGGTGATCGTACCTCTCCAGGTACATCATGTTCTTTTGTTTCCTCTTTATCAGAAGAGGTAACATATTCTATGGTAGGTTCTACTATTCTCCCGGATCGTAAATGAATATCATTGCATTGCGCAGGGAGAAGAGAAAATGTAGGTTGGGGTTAGGGTTAGGTTGTACAGGTAGATGGGGTCTCATCATTTGATTGTTCGGTGGAGTACCTGATGGTAAGGAGAGTGGTTGCAGAAATTGTGATTGAGTTAATTGATTTGGGAAGGGGGGTTGTTGTCCTCTCCAATTTTGATTCCATTGGTTCTAATATGGTTGTTGTTGTTGTGGAGGCCAAGGCGTCCACATTGATGGATCAACAAAGGGTGGGTTAGTTTGTTGCATGGGTGGGTAATTCATTTGATTTGGATATTGCATTTGATTATAGGGAGGGTAACTCATTTGATTAAAAGAAGGATATTGATTATAGGGAGGGTAACTCATTTGGTTGAAAGAAGGATATTTATTCCAATGATTAGAATATGTAAATGGCTAGGATTCGTAGCTCTTCATCCCCGCGGTTTGTTTGCTCCTCTCCTTTGTGTAATCAGATAGACAACTTCATCTTATTCGTCCATTAGCTGTAATGTTGCCTCGATCCCTGTGTAAGATGGATACTGTTGAGTTTCTATGATCTTTATCATAGATGGTGTAGATTGGCTTTTGTCCAATGGACATTCCCTTCAGGGGTGCTTGTCTCGCATCATTGAGAACAAAAAGATGGACAGGGATGCTTCCGCTTCTGCTTGCTTCTTTGGAATCTAGGCACCTACCTGTGAGGGAAAAGAGATTTAACATTTCAAGTTTTGCCTCAAATTGGCTACCTTATCTCGGCTCTTTGCTGTTCCACTGGCTTATTTTCACCTTGAAAATATGGTGTCCCTGTTGTTTCTGATTTATTTCTCGAAGATCCTCTTGAACATCTTTTGCATAATTAACAATTTTCATCGTATGATTCCTTAGATATGTCCCCTTCCAAGCATATTATTCATCATATCTAGACGGTATCATCCCTACCTCCTTTTAATACAATATAGTTTGAGAATATCTTACTTTACACACAAGTGACTGGGCCAGATTATATTGTAGCCTTTCTACAAAGTCCCTCCAGATTTTCATCCCTCTTTCTGCATCATCTTAAATAATATCTCCCTCCCTCTTTCTTTCTGCCCATGTAATAGTCCTGCATTTATTCAGGGAATTTACTTCATTTGGTCCCAAGGATTACATGGCCTCCAAGACTCATGAACCTTCTTAGTGCATTTCCTTTTAATTTTGTTGGAAATAGCTTTAATTTTTAGCATTGGAAACGTAATCTCATAACTTCTGCATAATATGTCAAACCCAAAAAGGAATTCATCAGGATCTTCTGAAGACAAACCATGAAAATTAGGTAGTGTTGAGTGGAATGTTATTCATAAATTCTCTAGGAATATCACAAATAGGAAATCTTAATGTGGAGAAAGAGTTTTCATCATTTACCTCTCTTCAGGACCTGCCTGTTCTTCATGATGCAATTCTTCATTGTACTCATCCATGTTTTCTTCTGTCTGCCCCCCTACTGCACTTGCTCTGTCATCAATATCTCCTACTGGTTTTGGATTGTCTCCAGACTCCAAACTTCTTCCCTGTTTCAAAGTTGGCTTGAAATGAATGGGATGGGATTTTGTTTCCGAAGGTTTGGTCGTTGAGCAGATTTCAGACTCGATATAATCTCGTCAATATAAGTCTTTTTTCCTCCCCTTCCCGCAATCTACAATTCGTAGTCAATGTCTCTTTGGGGTATCCAAGTCTTCTCATGCAATCTGTATCTGAAGTAGTTGAAAATCCATATAAGTTCTTTTGAAATCTATAATGCCTTCCCCGACAACGGTGCCAAAACGGCTGGCCTACTATAATTGTTTATTAACTAAACAATCAAGTGCTACATAAACAACCCAGGCAAGTCTGTTATTTCAAAGGTAATCACGCACCATATATGCTCAATCCCAAAAGCAATCTAGAGTTGTATTAAAAACATATCAATCACACTTTGCCTTGAATAAACTAAAGTTCTAACTTGAATTACAAGCAGGAAAGCAACCTAACGCGTATTGCAGAGCTTTGGAAAGAAATGATTAGTTGGATTACATTAAAATAACAACAAGATGTTGCAATAGAAAATACCAACTATTCTGTAACAAGAGAACAGGGCCCCACCTTCCCAAAGAAGGACTCTTCAACACCTGTTTCCGATCATCTCACTTCATGAACTCATTGCTTGACTGAAACAATTGACACGCATTGAATTGGAATTATCTCATAATAGAGAACAAGACCCTATACCCAAAGCAGGAATCTTCAACACCTGTTTCTGTTTAGCACACTCATTAAAATAATTAAAGGCTAACTATCTCTACCAGAGAGAATTAGACCAAATTCCCAAGCAGGGAACCTTCAGCACCAGTCTCTGATTAGCACACTTCATTAAAATAATTGAAGCTCAACTATCTCTACCGTGAACATGACCTCACCCAAGCAGAAACCCTCTGATGATCTAGTCTCGATTATCAAGCTTTCAGTAAATCCATCAAGGTTTCTTAACTAGAATGGATTAATGCTACTCAAACATGAATCAATATAAGGAAAACAATAATGTAGCGTTGTAGTTCCAAGAAAGTAGTACTTTCAAAGAAATGTGATTTTATTCAAAGCATAAACAGAAATAATACTAGCACACTATAAAGCTAATGGGTGAATTCAGAAGAAGGTGGCCCTCCCTTCTCACAAGATCAAATGAAAAGGCTAGAGAGAAATGTCGTAATGCTTTATTTACTTATCAATGTATCATATATTACAAATCAAAACAAGCACATCTCCAAACCTCCTTTCTTAGTTCATAAGAATAAGATTATCTCTAATGATGATTTTCTCTCATTTAAAGAGGAGAATCCCTTCGACATGCTGGATCAAATGAAATTACAGTATCTCGAGTCTTATTCTTAGGCCTGACGTAATTTCTAAACCGAATAGATACCCCTAGTCTCCTCAACGTATCGGTAATATTACAAGTGCCGAAAGTGAGGTGTTCATGTATACCGGAGGCAATGCATTCTTTTTGTCTTCTTGTTACCGCTATGTATGTTGTTTCGGCATCGCGAATCGTGGGTTGTTTTAGCCATGGGATTTTATGCCTCTAACCTTTCGGCAACTTGGTCTCAAACATACTAGCTCGAGGTGCGGTTTTTGTGGTCAATGTAATAACTTTGTGTTGTTGTTTCAAAGATCGCTGACCAGCCAGAGTGTAATGTTTTTCTATGTGGGTTTCGATCGCCGTAATTTCACCATTGTAACAACTCTTCTCACAGGTGATTTTAGCATCCTTGACCTGGATCGCGGTAACAACTTCTTCCTCGCGGAGTTTCGTGATCGCTGACCACCTGACCGTGCGCTTCTTCATGTGAGTTGTTGTTTCACCACGTGGCCTCCCACGCCGAATCCCAACAACCAAGCCGCAAGACTACACGCTTATGATCAATAGCTATAGGGAGAGTAATGTAAAATTATATGCAAAATAGATTGAACATATAGTAAAGAGAAGAGATCGCGTTTCATAACCTTTGGAAAGATAAAGTGATAGCTTAAAATGTAGGTGATGAAGAGTGTAATGGTGGCAAAATGTGTGGGAAAAAAGGTACTTTGTGTTGTCCTAACAAGACTTTACCATTTTTTCTATATATAATTGTTTTTCTATAACGTGATTCAGATGGTGAAATTTATGGTATTGAGATGACATATCAAGGTACCCATGGTAAAAGTTTCAACTCTTTACTCGCATAATTATGGAGATACACTCTAATGAAGATAGGGTTTGTGACCAAACCTAAAGCTAGTCAATAAACAAGTGTTCTAGGTAAACAATCATAACTTCTTCATAGAACTAAAATGAAGTGGGAAAAATTTCATTGGAAATATCACTTAACCGAAGTTTCTTTGTGCAAAGTTTTAATCTTATTTTAAATATCGAGTGCATGTCATTTTGTACAAGTTCTCTCTCCTCAATAAAACTAGAATTGAACACAAAAGTCTACCATTCTTTCATAACCTCTTTTTGGGGAGGATCTAAGGAGTGAAAAACTCTAGAGAATACATTGTGTAATATTATCTATGGGATCAAAGTATTCCAATAATTGAAGAATTCTACGTAAGTTGAAGAAGTCTCGTGAAGCATTATCAAATGCCCTTATGATGGTTATTGATGGTGATGATTTAAAGTTTTATTATCTCTAATATTCTTGGTGGAAGGAAGGATGGAGGAGGGCTTCCTTGATATTGAGGATATTCCTCTTGAGGTTTATCCCTCCCTTATATTTGAAGCCGAAGCTACCTTTGGAAGTCATTACCCCCTTGAACAATGACTATTTCTCATGTATTGTTCATGGTGTATTGTGGTGTATTGATGTAACCTTGCAAAAAATTTCATTTCTCATTGATATAATTGAATGGTTTAAGTATAAGTTGAAATAAATTTTAAATTTTACTTGACACTCCATTCACCCCCTCCTCGCACTGGTATTAGAGCGTGCTGTCTTCTAATAGTTTAACCACCGGAAGGGAAAATCCCTCAAGAGATGGATGACCATGAGCATATTTCAAATGGGATTCAAAATTGATGGAAGAAATTATGCATATTGCGTGATGAGTGAAAACTTACCCAATGGTTTTAGAGTAGACATTTGGTACTCAGCTTTAAATGGGTGGCTATGTAATCCAAATAATGCTCCAACCCATCCGCTAAAATGAGAAGAAGCTATGAGTTGTAATTCAAAATACAAACATGACATTCTAGCAGCATTAAGGCACCGCCAACTATTGCTAGCAAAGTGATGAGATTCAATATTGCTAAAGAGGTATGGTACAAAATAAAAAGAATTTATGAGGGTGATCCTAAAGTCAATTAGGTCAAGCTTCAACGACATAAAGAAGAATTTGAAAATTTGAAGACAAATGAAAAGGAAGATATTGCAACCCATCTTCTAGAGTTGATGAAGTTGTTAATGCTATCGAGGATTAGGTGAAGAGAGATCGATGAATCAAGAAGGTTAAACAAAAAGCGTTGAGATCACTTTCAGCGAAGTGACAAGGTTCACCACGAAAACTAGAGACTTGACCAAATGATTTATAGTAGGGAGATGAATTACATGGGTCTCTTACAACATATGAAATGAGAATGTATAGAAAGTGACCATCCAAAAAAATGAAGCAAAATTCTTTTATGAGCCATAAATGACAAAAAGACATGGATAATGACCTGATGAAGAAATAACAAATTGTGTAAGAAGGTTCTAGAAGGTAAGTGGAAGATACAAAGGCAAGTCTCCTCTCAAATCCTTTAACTATATGGTGGTAGAATAGACATATTGTTGAAAACTTCTACTATAAAAAGAGCTTCTACTCCATAATTATCTTCTTCATCGCTCTCATCTAAGGATGATGACATCTCCCCAGATGAGTGATGAAGAAGATAATGATGAGGAGAAGTCCTCATAACCCAAGAAACCCGCAGGATGATGATCACTTAGAATTCTAAAGAAGAAAAATCATCATTTTGTGAAGAAGATCTCGATAAAAGAAACCAACCTCGACTTACCTTTGGGGATACAAAGACAATGCAAATTGTGAACAAGAAGATGAGAATCTTGAAAGAAGCATTGCTTAAAAATAGCAAGTTAGAAACACAAACATAATACTAAAAGGTGACTGAGTAGTTGCGAAGAAGAGAATTACAAAGCTTGAAAACACCATTAATATATTGAAGGAACAATTAGGAAGATTATGAGAAATTGAAAGAAGAATTGATCACACATTAGAGCTACTATTGACAACAAGAAAGTTGAAAAAGTTCGAAAAAAGAACTCCAAAATTAGATGAGATCCTTAGCAATCAAAGATCTCCAAATGATAAGTGATGTGACTAGGATAAATGACAGCTTTAGAAGACAACAAACAAGAGAGAAGGAAGATGAAAAATGATGAAACCAACACTCTAGGACAAGTTGAACAACAAGATAGAAGACTAGAATCTAGAAGGAATGAGACATCAATAAAATCCTCTCCCATCAGGCATGAAAACAATCATTATGAAGGAAAATACAAAAAGTTCAGGATCGCGGAACCCAGATGTATCTCACAATTGTCACAAAGAAGATCACTTACTTCAAGGTATAAAAAATTATTTCTTGGACATTGTTATACGTTTGGAAATTTTGGACACAAGGAAAATCAATTGTAGAATCAATGAAAGGAATAACCATGCAAGATACATGAATGGTGAAAATAGTAGATATGGAATGTTCGTAGACCTATCAACAAAAATAATAATCCATTTGACCCATTAATAGATCAAAATATTGTATGTTACAAGTGCAATAATCTTTATCACAAAGCACTATGATTGTAGAGAGATGAAGGAAGATACTCATATGCCAAATAACAGGCTACCAATTCAACACATTAAAAAGGAAAGAAATTCCACAAAATCAAAACTGTCAAATAACATTGGTCACTAAAGAATTCAAAGAAGAAGATGAATGGTTATTCATAGATAGTGGGTGCTCATCTCATGCGACCGGAGATCAAAGAAAATTTATCAACTTAAAGAAAAGAGGTGGAAATGTAGATTTGAGATGACTCCATCTAACAAAACATTCTTTGAAAAAGGAATTGTAAAAGATCACTCTTCATAACATTGATATACCATTAAAAAAATACTATTAAATAGAAATACAATGAAAATCAATACTATGGAGAGTTTTTAACTAGAAGGGATAAAATGTTATTTCTAATATAAAACTCCCATATGATATGGTTTTCATTAGAAAATGTTTCTACTTATGATATATATCACTAGTGTTAGGGTCACATATGGCCCTCATAACATTACATGAAGGTATTTTACTCATCTCTGCTATCACAACAAAAATCATGTGTTTCATAGCACACACACACATGTAATTACATTGCCACAAATTTGAAAATTTGACATAATTTTATACATGATATATCTTGAGGCTTATTCTATTACACCAACAACACACATGCACATTATAGTTCAATAAACATGTTTTGAGACGCATGATTTCAACTTATAACATGTCTTTATCCATTTACTCTGTCTCACTCTTTTGATAATATAGAAAGCAATAAAGTCTAACATTGAGTGAATAACAACCCAACTCAATAGCGCAGCATATTATTTGAACATGGTTCAATCCATTAAGACCACATATATATTCTTTATAACATTTCTTTAAGATTCATTAAAGTTCCCTATGGTTAAATCCACTAAAAAACCGTATTAAAACGTTTCTTTAAGACTCTTAAAACTCCCTCATGGTTGGATCCACTAAGACCACATTATAATGCAAATTTAATAGAATCCCCAAACAAAGAGTTTAATATTCATAAACTCACACACCAACTAATAACATCAACATGGGATGGGTATGAGGGTTGTTCATATTCCTACTATAAATTAAGATTTAGTGGAGCTAAATCTAATATTTGTGAGGCTTAGTTGAGTTAGAAATCTAGATAAAATAGTCATATGGAAATTCTGATTGAGAGCAATCATGACACACCTTCAAATGTAAGCGCATCATAACATATTGTAAACATAGGCAATGAGCGCCTTTCATGGATATACATATTAAGAAGATTTTGATTTGGAGGATTCGATCATCACAAAATTCCTATGGTAGCCTATTCCTACAAATAGTAATGTGAGTTTTAATGATGCATATATTTTAGATACATGCAATTTAGTGAGTCTTAATTGTCACAAAAATAATGGTTCCAAATGGTAACAAACTATAGGATATCCACACACCCCTGCTGTGGAGGGTCATGTTACTACTTCACTCCCCTAGATGTGTGATGACTAAAACTAGTTTCCTACTAGAGATATGAGGTCGAAAGGTTTGAAGATTTAACATTTGGATTATATCTAGAGTTAGATCAATATAATCAAAACTCCAACATATTTCAACAAAGGAAGGCATGGGAGATGCGAGATGAAATTAATGGTTTAAAAGGACCTAAGTGATTCCAAGTCAATTGAGGAACACATTTGAGATTCGATATGTGACTCCTTGTTTCCTCACATAGCTCCTACCATGTTTAAATTATAATAATTCAATTTTAAAGATGGATGAATGTTGAATTATCATTATTTCTTTAATGAGGATTATTTGAAGTTTGATTTATTTTATTTGTATGTACGATTAGTTGAACATTCTTTAAAAATATGCATTTAGGAACACGCTTGTTATCGCTCATTTGGTGGGATATGTGATAGCTCACATATCCAAATAATACACACATACACATTATGGTTCAATAAACATTAGCTACTAATGTCTAGGTTATTAATAATGAATTAATTAATAAGTTGTCAATTTGATGTTATATTATAAGAATATAAATATCATCAATAAGATAATAATTAGTTTCCATTTATAAATATTATATGAAGTTATAATAAATGAGTATAATAATTAGTCCCATCTAAGACTCCCCTTTTATTTCTATATTAGACTTTTTTATCCAAAAACTTGTATTCTGCTATAATTATCTCGAATGCAAAGTGGGTCACTAATTGGAAAAAAAGACCTCACCAAAGTGGGAGATTGACCTTTTAGTAGATTACCATGATAAGAGCGCCCATGGTTTGGAAGAGTATATCAAAAGTGAGTGAAATTCATTCATTTACTCACTAAAAAACAATAATATTAAATTTACAATATTGATCGTGATGAATTTCAAGGAAAACCAAATCTACTGCGAAAAGTAAAGAATAAACATTTAGCCATGAATCAATCAACTCACATATAAGTAAGGATAGACAATGTAGAGTTAGTTAAATTATTATCCTTCACTCATCATCCATGCACGTAAAGCAAGGCATTTGAATATATAGGTTCTAAACACCTAAGTGATGAATCACGGGATTCAACTCCCGACGACCGCCAGGGTTGATGATCAAATGGATAAGCCAAGAAACATAAAAACACACATTTTCATAATCAATATTCATTGAACGTAAGCTGAGTTTGCCAGGACTCCATTCAACTCGTAGGTAATTATAATTCACAATGCAGAAGCCGAATAAAAATGCGAGGATGCACTCCAAGTTCAAGCAATTAAAAAAACGCGAAAAGAGATAAATCAAAGTTTTAATCAATCAAGCCACAGAGGTAATCGCTCATAAGAAGGCGCAAATAATAAACACATTCAGCCATGAATCAATCAACTCCAAATATAAGTAAGGGATAGACATCATGGAAAATTCTTATCCTTCACTCATCATCCATGCAATGTAAGCAGGGCATTTGAATCTATAGCTTTTTATTTAAATCGGCGACGACCACAATTAGGCTCCTATCGACCGCTTCACCAACTCATGACTAAAGGGATAAGGGACAAAAGATAAAACCACAATCTTTCATAATAATCAATAAAACCCACACTAATAGAAGTCATTAAAACTGGGTTGGTCCTCAAAAAATCAATCTAAAAGAAAAAAAACCATGGGATGGGACATGCAGATGGAATTAAGGTTTTAAAAGGACCTGGGTGATTCCAGGTCAATTGAGGATCACATTTTGGATTCAATATGTGATTCCTTGTTTCCTCACATAGTTCCTACCATGCTTAAATTATAATAATTCAATTTTAAGGATGGATGAATGTTGAATTATTATTCCTTCTTTTAATGATTTGAAATTTGATTTACTTTATTTATTTGTATGCATGATTAGTTGTGAACATTTTAAAATTATGCATTAGGAACATTGTTTGTTATTATTGTTCATGGATATGTGTGCTAGATATGCCTGTCCACCAACACACATAGCTACTATGGTTCAATAAAACACATTAGTTTCTACTAATGTCTAGGTTATTAATGAATTACTTAATAAGGTCAATTTGAAGTTATATTATATGAATATAAATATCATCAAGAAGATAAGCATTCAATAAATTTGGTCAATATGTGTGAAGTAATATTATATGAATATAAATATCAATATCAATAAGATAAGCATTCAATCCCTATTATCAATATGTTTTGTCAACTTAGTCCAAATATAAATGACTCCTGGCAATGAATATTTCTTCAAGTATGAAATGAAGAACACAAAAAATGCAAAATCCCATGGAATGGCTCAATCATGCCAATCATTGAGTTTGAATGAAATTTGTTGACCTCAACTATGGGACATGTACCGAATAACAATCAATATAGGCCATCCATGCCCAAAGTAGTGTGGTTGTATGAAATACATTCCATGTTATTTTCCCCTTGCACTCAACAATCGAAAGGAATTGGTTCCAAAACTGACATTTGTAGATGCAGCAACCCAACTATTGAAGGAATTTTATCCTTGTACATGCAAAAAACATACCATATGCATTCACTTGTTGAGAAGTGGTGCAATGCTATTCAAGGTGTTATAGATCAAAATATCCCATGGATTTTATTTATAATATGAGAATCTCATCTAATAAGAACATCATTTCATGTGTATGACTCTTTCAATATCCTCAATATTTTGAATAAAATTTATAATCTATTTACTTTATTAAAACCATACAACCAATATTTTATATCATCAAAATATTTTGATTACATTTTGTAATCTAGATTCACATTATTAAAAACTTACAACCAATGTTTTGTAGCATAACTTAAAAGATTGAAAACATAACTTACGGAAGAGTTAATACACTTAATCCAGAACAAGGCATTGAAGAAACATGAAGCTAAACTTCTGTAAGAAACTTAAGATACTCTATTATTACATATGTGGATTGAATTCTAAAGATTTACACTTTTATAAAATACAAAACATTTGAAAAGTTGGATGTTTGAAAGTTTTATGAAATTTTTAAAATATAAATTTTAAATTTTTATAAAATACGAAATGTTTGAAATGAATGTGAGTTGGTCGCGGAGAGCCATCCATGTGCCACAGGGCTCTCCCCCCACAACCAACTCACAACTAATTTTAATAAGAGATTATCATGCACAGAAAAACATGGCATTAGAATCAAGTTCTAACACCTAAGTGAAAGATAGTAGGAGCCTACCCTCACACATCAAGCCAAACACGTATCCACAGACTAATCATTTAAATGCTTACTCTATTCTTTTGATTGTTAAATTTCTATATCAAATTTAAAAAATTAATATTTGATTATTAAATGTCTATATCAAATTAACTAAATCCATATTGTTTATAAATTATTTATTAATGTCTTTATATCAAATTGCCATTTTTAAGTAAATCGATATTGTTTATAAATTTATTGTTTGTGTGTATAATTTGAACATATAAACAAGTAATTTTTAAATTGTCTTCAATATTAAGTTATATTAAGATGAGGTGGAGAAAAGGTTAGAAAGAAACCCAAGTATGTCCCCTGTCAGACATCAGAGGATATGTCCCCTGTCAAACATTAGAGGAGGAGACATGGGTCATATATCTTGCAAGGGGAGCTCGGGAAGATAAGGCCACCATCATTTGATGGAGAGAATAGGAAGGGAGAAGATGCAAATGAATGGTTTTTGGGAACGAGGAAATATTTCCAGTTGCATGATTACTCATCAAATGTAGAATCCAAAATTGCATCCTACCATATTCAAGGAAAGGAATCTATGTGGTGGGATTGACTTAAGCAAGTTAATCACCTTGATGAGAAGAGAATTTATTGAAAACAGTTCAAGAAATATTTCTAGCATCATTATTTTTCAAAGTAATATTATGACAAAAATGTGCAAGAGTTGTTTGAACTCAAACTTGGGAACATGACCATGGATGAATATGAGAGGAAATTATTGGAACTTCTCAGGTACGTGGGCTTCATCAGGGATGAGAAGGTCAAAATTTAGATATTTATGAGTGGTCTGTCATCCTTTTACAAGGACAAAATTTAGTTTGGTGAGTCCAAGAATTTGGAAAAATCCATAAGAAAGGACAAGTATTTGTATGAACGAAATAGAGGAAGGCTAGGCCTGTGATGATAAGAAGAAAGGCAAGATGGATCGGAGAAAGAAAGGATTCAAGCCACCTTTCATCATGAATATCTCACAAGCATATCAACAGGGGAAGCTAGCTCAAGTTGATCGGAAAAATGACAGATTCATTGCCGAAGAGGCCAAGACTACAACCCATAAAGTGTTGGGGATGTGAAGGGGACCACATCTATACATATTTTCCTCAATGGGGAGATAAGATAAGGATTATGCATAACATCAAGAAAGAATAGACAATATAATATTTGGGAAGAATCATGCCAAATATTTATGCATCCTTGGACAATAGACAAGAAAACTATCAATCCCACATGATTGCAGTGGAAGGTAAGATTGATAATCAACCCATAACTATTTTGATTGACTATGGAGCTAGTCATAACTATATAGATCCAAATCTAGTTGAAAGATTTAAATTTAAGAAATGTAAGAATGAAAAGTCTTGGTTAGTTCAGCTAGCTACTAGAACTAAGAGAAAAATCAATGAACTTGTTAAAGATGACCTAATAAACATGAATGGAATCAACACTAAGGAATATTTGAATATCATACCACTTGGGTCTTATGAATACTTGATTGGTATGGATTGGATAGAAAAGCATCATGTTGACTTAGATTGTTATAACAAGGATTTTGCATGTCTTGATGAGGAAGGGAATTAAAGGAAAGTGCAAGGTATTCCAAGGCCTATATCTATCCAAGAGATTTCAGCATTGCAGTTGAAAACAAGTTTTAGAAAAGGATGCCAAATATATGCAACCAGTATGGAAGATCCAATGAAGGATAAGGAGAAGCCAAGTATTGAAGATTATCCATTTTTGAAGGAGTATGAACATGTGTTTGGGGAGTTGCAAGGATTTCCACCAAAGAGGGACATTGATTTAATGCTTGAAGCTTCCCCAGTGTCCAAAACTCCCTATAGAATGAGCACACCATAGTTGAAAGAATTGAAAATGCAGCTAGAAGAGGTTTTGAAGAAGGGGTACATATGATCACGTGTTTCTCCTTTGGGTTCCCTAGTTATATTTGTGAAGAAAAAATATGTAACACTGAGGTTGTGTATTGACTTCAAACAACTGAACAAGATTACAATTAAGAACATTTATTCTTTGCCGAGGATTGATGATATTTTTGAACACCTGAAGGGAGAAAATATATTTTTCAAGATTGACTTCATATCAATATATCATCAAGTAAAAATCATAGATGAAGATACAAGAAAGACAACCTTGCGGACTAGGTATGGACATTATGAATTTGTGGTGGTGCCTTTTGGGTTGATAGATGTTCCCGTTACATTTATGTGTCTGATGAATGGGGTGTTCAGATATTTCCTAGATAAGTTTATAATTATATTCTTGGATGATATTATTATCTATTTCAAGACAGAGCAGGAATATGAGAAGCATTTGAGGATGGTGTTACAAGTATTCACATGACACCAATTGTATTCCAAGTTAAGTAAATGCACTTTTTATGAAAATAAGATCCATTATTTGGGTCGCATTATTTCAAAAGATGGCATAGTAGTGGATTTGGAGAAGATTGAAGCAATCAAAAGTTGGGAAGCACCAACAAAAAATTCATAAGTTAGATCATTTGTGAGTCTAGTTGGTTACTACATGAGATTCATTGCGGGATTCTCCAAGATTTCACACCCAATAACTTCCTTGAAAAAGAAAGGAGTAAAATTTGAATGGGGTACCAAGTGTGAATATCATTTCCAACTCTAAAAGGATTTATTAAGTAGTGCACCCATTTTAAAATTTGTAGACCTGGATGAGGATTTTTTGTGTGTGCACAGATGCATGCAAGGAAGGGCTCAATGGATTCGTTACACAAAATGGACATGTATTTGTTGAGTCCAAAAAATTGAAGGATCATGAAATAAATTATTCCACACATGAATTAGAGTTGGAGGCCATAGTACATGCTTTAAAAATGTGGAGACATTACCTCATGGGTAGAAAATTTGAATTGAGAATAGACCATAGTGGTCTTAAATACTTGTTTGAACAACCAACACTAAATGCCAGACAAACTAGATGGATGGAATTTCATAGTGAATATGACTTTGAAATCAAGCACATGAAAGTAAAAGAGAGAAAGGTGGTTGATACACTCAATAGAAGAGTGCATAAAATGCATGTTACAACCATTAGTATGTACATGAAAGATTTGAAAGACAAAATTCTAGAGGATGTAATAGTAGACCAACATTATGTGCAAGTTAAAGAAAGATTATAGCAGAATAATGTAAAACACAAATATAAATATTACAAGCTAGAAGAGGATGGAATCYTMTTGATTTGGAACATATTTTATGTTCTCAATTCTCAAGAATTTAGTAATTCAATTTTAAAAGAAATGTACAATGTGCCTTGCGTTAGACACCCAAGATTCCAAAAAACTATTACTATTGTAAGAGGCCAATATTTTTGGCCTGGTATGAAGAGGGATGTAATTAATTATTTGGCCAGTTCATGGAATGTCAGAACCTAAAGGCTTAACACAGACATCCAGTGGGATTTCTACAACCATTGCCCATTCTTGAATGGAAATGGGAAGTTGTTATTATTGATTTCATAACCAAGTTTCACAAGACAACAAGGAAACATGATTCCATCATGGTAGTGGTGGACACGCTTACAATAGATACACATGTCCTTCATGTAAAAGTAACTCATAAGGTAGTAAATATTGCAAAACATTATATGAAATAAATTTCTAGGCTACATGGTGTGCCTAAGGAAATAGTGTTGGACTGAGATCACAAGTTCACTTGCAATTTTTGGAAGGGGTTATTTAAAGGATTTGGGACCAATTTGAATTTTAGTATAACATATAACCCACGGTGACATGGCCAGATATATAGAATTAACCAAATAATTGAAGATATGTTGAAAATGTATGTAATGGACAAGCCTTCTATGTGGGAGGAATATATCCATTTAGTTGATTTTTCTTACAATAATGGGTATTAGAAATCATTGAATATGAGTCCATTCAAAGCATTGTGTGGCAAAAAATGAAAAACATTGGTGAGCTAGGATAACCCAACAAACAGAGCTATGGTTGGGCCAGAATTGTTAAGGGAAATGGAAGAGCAGATGGTAAAGATCAGGAAGAAATTGAAATTTTCACAAGATAGGTACAAGAGCTATGGTGATAAAAGAAGAACACATAAAGAATTTGAAGTGGGAGAGCATGTGATTTTAAAATTTAAAGCCAAGAGAGCCTCGTTGAAATTAGAAATTTGCCCAAAGGAGACTTGTCTTTATTAAAAAAATGTGACTTGATCCTAACCATGTGATTGATCAAACATTGATCCAGGTGGAACCTGAAGGAGACTTTCAGGTGGAACCAACAGGCTTCCTAAATCGAAAATTCAAATTTCTCAAGAAAAAAGCCATCATCTTGGTAAAGATTCAATGCACCTACTATGGTCCTAAAGATGCTACGTGGAAGCACAAGGAAGCCATGAGGGAAACATACCAACAAAGTTTTGCAAATTTTGAAGAAATATGAATGTACATTTGTACATAAGTGAATGAAGACTCCATTTTGGCAACTAGAGTTCCTAGAGCCACAACTCTGAGACTCTTTTCCAATTGATGTCGAATCCCATTCCTTAGGATGTACGGGTTGAGGGGAAAAGAGTGTTGTTGGTTGGAATTGTTGCATGAGTCGTTAAGTTGCAAAATTATCAAAGTGTTTGATGTAACATTTTATATATGTCAATGTGTAAATTTTATGGTGATGTGCACTGAAGACAGTGCAATTTGTAGGGGGAGGGGAATGTAACATCCCCATTTCCAATCCCCAAACTGGTGATGTATATTGTAAATATGATGTATGGCCAAGGGCTAAGCGATGTAATATGTAAATGATGTATATTGAATATAACAAATAAAATACATGGTATTTACAATATACATCACCAATGACGTATAATGAATTTATCACCAGGTGCAGATGGACACAGAGGAAGACTTGGGGGTTTATTATCCACAAGAGAGGGAAGGGTTCCAAGGGGGAGAGTTACCCATATCAGTTAAACCCAAACCATCTTTCTAAATTATTCTTACTATGAACCTTATATATTATGTTGAGTGTTCTAGAGCCCAATGAATGAATTCATGTAAGAGGGTGGGTGTGAGAAGTCACATCCCATAGTTATTGAGAGCATGGGGGTTGATTACAATCAACCTTGGGAAGGGTGTGAGTCAAGAAAACATGGGAGAAGAAGGAAAATAGTATGGGGAGGGAGATAATTTTTTATAGGAAGAGTTTTGGACAACAAGAGTGTTCTGAGTGATGAAGCTAGAAGCAGGGATGATTTTAAGGATGGAAATTTATATTAAAATGTAGAAATGTGGGCTAATATTACTAGTCTTTAATATGCAAAATGTAAAATATTTGGTGATAGTTTTGTAAAAATATTCAAATTTCTAAGGATTTTATATAGTTTCTATAAAWTTTTGGCAATTTGTAAGGTAAACCAGTTTTATTCTATTGAATTTGGGCAAATCATTTTTAGAAAAAATGGAAATTGGCGAATCATTTTTTGGGAAAAACCATGGAAAATTAGCCCATTTGCGAAATTTAGCCCCTAAAATCATCTATGCCTAGAAGGTAGCCATAGTGGGCGTGTATGATAGATGTTTTGGAGCTGTAATTTCATGGGAAGATAGGTTTTGGGCATGGGGGTAATTTTATATTCAATAAATTGTCAAGGGATAAAGTACTTTGTTGTTGTGTGAATTCCTATTGCAGATGTAGATTGTTGGAGTCCCATAGAGGGTGTGTATGGTAGTTTTTTTGGAGCTTTAATTTCATGGGAAGAGAGGTTGTGGGCATGGTAGTGATTTTCTATTCAATAAATTGTCAAGGGAGCAAGTATTTTTTTGTTGTGTGAATTCCTATTGTAGTTGTATATTGCTAGAGTCTCAATAGAGATATTCTTGTCCAACCTGTATTGAATCCCTGGAGGGGAATGGGAAGACCTGAGGGACCATGAGAAGTGAAGGGGGATCCCATCCCTGGGTTGTATAGGTTGTGGGGAAGATATCTGGTGGACTGGAATTAGCTATGGTAATTGATTGTTGACAATGGGGCATTATACAACCTTTGGAACCACCATCTCTTATTGAGTCATAGCCCCAACTTGGGGGTGACTTGTTTTTGAGAACTAGAATAACAATTCTATGGTTGGGAGGACCATTCTTCCTTTGCAGTGGGTCACATAGTTACTAAGATAAGATTTATTATTTATTATTTTTATTCATGTTAAATGTGTATATAATTTTTGTGCAGTTTACTCTGATTTATTTTGGTTATTGTTGCTTGTTGTGAGTAGAATGATGCATTAGAATCTTCATTTATGTGGTTGATTGTCATTGTATGTGTTTAGTTGTTTTTGTGCACATTTAATGTGATTGCATTAGATTTTTAATTAGTATGGAAAATTTCATGAGATTGAATGTCATGATGTGTGTGTTACTTCCACATCTAAATCCATATCATAATTTTATTTGGTCATTTAGCAGTGGTGTGACCCTGCTTGTGGATTTGTGAGTTACACTTAAGATTACACATGAAAAAGAGTTAAGGAATGGCACAATTTACTACCTATGTATGGTCATTTTTCTGGCATTGGAAGTTAGTTTTCTCTCCAACATATTGTTCATTAAAATCCACAACACTTTCCAAAAGTAGCTAAAAAATCAATTGTTGCATTCATAAATGTTTGATGATGGTACGCTAAAATACACCCATACCTTCTCAAAGAACAATTAATAATTTTTCTTGTTGCATTGATACTATATTCTTTCATTGTATCATCATAAGCATATTGTTGGACTGATCCAAAACTACCATAAAATCGTCATTTCCAATATTGGTTTTTTATAATCCTCTAATAAAATCCATTTGAATTGACATCTATGGTATTCCCAACAACAGAATTGGAATACAATTACCCCACTTCTTATGCATTGTCTTAGATGTGCATCAAAGAGTGAAAGTACTCATGAACTTTGTTACCATTTGCACCATCTTTAGCTAAAATAAATATCTATACAAATTTGTGATTATCTTATCCACTACAAAGTGTCGAGATATATTGGCATGGTGTACCTTGCACAATAAATATACTATATGATCTCCTTGAGGAACACAAATGATATTAATTTTTTATAATCCCACCCTTTGGTAGATAATCACAAAAATATTCATTTGGTAAGATCTCCACATAGAATTAGTTAGCACATACAAATCAATGAAACACAAATATAGTGGACGGAGCTTCTTTTGATTATTCAAGAAGGTATGTGTTGAACCCATATAGAGTGGTCTGATAGGAAATGTCTCTGATTACCAACCTATTAGGAACATGAGTTTTAAATGTATGATGAGGATTTATTCTCCCATAAATCTTGATATATGTAGACCTCTCATCAATTTTACAAATCCCTAATTCTTTGAAATACTTCTATGGCATGGTTGGAAAATCTTAGACATGGATTACTAAGCATGAGCTCACCTAATGGTGAAAAAACTTCATCATAGTTTTGAGTGTAATTGTGCATATATACTTATGCTTCTAGAGGTATTTACACTACACATGAGTAGGAGGTTGATTATGTACGCAAGACCAACCCATTCTTATGAATGAATTAGAGTCGCATACTACATCCAAGACATAGGAAGACATGTAAAATTCTAGAAGAATTGTGGATGTAATAGGGATATCCATTTTTATAGATTATCCTAATGAATAAGACATAATAGCTACCTAGTTGAAGATGGTTCCATTGTCTATTATAGAATGAATCAATGGTACATATGCTGAATTTAGATGTGTATATGATTTCCCCCCATAAAATCTACTAACCAACTAAATAACATACATGTAGGTTGATTTAAAATTAATGGTAGGTAACCTTTGGGTATCTCTGGTTTTGAATTCCCTAGCTTCTTCATAATAGTTGGCTAGAATCCAGGAGAAATTATGAGTGTGAGTGAATTCTTGCACCCATTCATTCATTAACAACTCTTCAACCTTTGTGAATTTATAATATGCCTCCAAATATATGGGTTGGAAGGATGCTATACATTTTCCTTGTTCATTATATATCGTCCTTTTCTCCACATATACATGTTCAATAAGGCACTTGATCATATATGCATAGAGTAGTATCCCTAGCCTAGCAATAGCATTATGAATGTAAGAATTTTTAAAATTCTTGATTCCATCAATTTCATCTTGTTTTGTTTTGGCTGGATTAGGGGTAATGAACAATCCTACCCGACCCCTTTTTAATCAACATAAATAATTCTCCATAATGGTGAAAATTTTCAATACTAATTTGCTGTGAGTATCTCCATATATTAGGATTTTAAAATCTTTCAACGATGCTTCCATGGATAGTTGCTTCACCTGGCCCTTTTTTCTTTCACTCGTTTCTTTTCCTTTCCTTTCCTATTGGGAAAAATGTAAATGTGTTTTCATTTCACCCACTAGAAACAACACCACACATTAGAATTCATTAGTCAAAACATTGAAGTAATATCAAGGAAAAATAAAATGATTCTTATATCCTTTTTATTCAAGCTTGAATTGGCCCCGTGAGATTAAAAAAGGGCCTTCCTCAATTTAACCAACATCCCCTTTGAATTCTAAATGGGCTCATAAATCTTTTTTAAATTGAGTACTCATTCAAAAATGTGACATCTTAATACAATGATGGATTAGATAACATGAATGAGTAATGGCTCTAGACTTAGGTCAAATAACAACCACAAGACATTGCATGAATTTTTGTTTTAATGGGATAGGGAGGAACTCAACATTCCTTTCATAATTTAGCCGATTCTTCATTCAAAAGAAAAAATAAAATATCTTCACAAGTAATTCCTTACAAGCCTCATAAAATCATAATTTGAAGATGATAGAAATAAAATTAAGGTGATGATGGCTAAAGTCAAAATACAAAAAAGGATAGTAGCAAATTTTTAATTGGAAACAAACTTTGATAATATTGTTTCAATAAAATTATTTCCATTTGAATACATATAACACCATTTGATAAATAAAAATACACCATTCTAAATGACAAGGACTTTTTGAATAATACTAAATTCATTATATCAACTTATAGGAATAGTGAATGCAGTAAACAAAATACATAACAAACATGCATTAAGGAAGAATGGAACATTTATCTATATGCACAATAGAAATATAGGGGTCCTTGCCAGCGATATATCGAGTCTTTAGTGCATACTTCAAAGGTTACAGGAATGATTCATAATTGAGGGAACTATATCCCACTCACTTCACTAACACAAAGACTCCGCTGAAATAACTTCTAACCTCTATTCTCAATCATGTATAGATATTTTTGTCTTCAATGTATCTTGCACACAACAACTAGCTAACAATGCCAATAATAAATAGGAATATGATATGTTTCTCTATTTTTTATCATCAACAGGAAAAATGAATGTCTCTACTGGTTGTCTTCAAGGCCTGGAAATGCCAACAATGGAAGACAAATGCACTCTAAATATAGTAATAAAATTCTTGCAACTCCCCCAAGCATTTGGTTTTCCACTTCTATAGACAAGAATGTCTTCTATGAGGGCATATAATAAAAAACATAAAAGAACCATANATATATCCCCTAAGAATGGTCGTCGTTGTCTTCTGTCTCTTGACTAAAAATAAGACAGTGGGGATAGGAAAATGCAATCACTTATGAATTGTAGTGGCCAAACACTAATGTTTATTACAACTAGAGTCTTAAAAAACATCCAATAATTAATGCATGTGTGTGTATTACCCCTATATAACTCAAGTACATGGATGCTAATGTTCATAGTCAATATTCCCAAGAATAATTAAGAGTAGAAATTCTTGAGTAGCATAGATCTCTAGGATTAATGTAGAAAAGAGGTTTTTCCTTCAATTTTAAGATTATCCAACATTGGTGTGTGAATATATATATATACAACTGTACATTTAGACCAATAATCAATTGGAAATTTGCTTCGCAATTCCAAGTAGCACAGGCGAAATGTTTTAACACAACACTTTCTTTTTTTTCTTCTACAATAAACTAATCCAACATTAAATGTAAGACCAATAGATGATATAATGTATGTCTCAAGCAATAATAGAGAATGAGAATGTTTGGATCAAAGGCAACGTTGATCAGTAAAGCTTATTAAAATTGTTTTCTTTGCAAAGGAAGATATAAGAAAGGAATAATGTAAGCAAATTTGGGGTATCCCATTCTAATGATGATTACTCTTAGTACATCATTTGTATTCTAATGAATTTACTTCACCAACAAAATAATTGGAGCATTCTACACAATACATAGCTTTCCTCCAATTTGTTTCTTACTACACCACTCTTTATTTAAAGCCAATATTACTAGTAGTGATGTATATACATTCAATTGAAAAATGACAACATATTTATCCTTAACAAATGAATGATTAGAAACATCTAAATAAAATTATTTCATCCATTAAATATTGGAGCAAGTCCTAGCTCAACATTTGACCAAAAAAAGGGAAGAGAAGCAACCCCTCCTGTGGTGCATATGGTCCATACAAGTGCATACAAATCCAAAATGGTTCACTATAAGTAAGTTATTTCTTAGTCATAGAAAATATTCCCAATATTTAAAACAACAATTGGATTATGGATTCCCTTGGAATCAACCTATTATCCATCTTGTTGTTGTCAATTTCCTCCTATGCTGCTATATCCCTTGGATAACTTCTACTCCTTGGAAAGGAGATGGAGGCAGCTCTTCATCATCTTCAATTTTCACTCTTCACACTCTTCTATTTCCTATGTGTTTTCTGGGGTGAAGATATAGATGACGTCGACAACACTTTGCTTCCTAATGGCTACTCAACTTGCAATGGTGGAAAAAAATATTAGCATTATTGTATGGATTGGTTAACATGATCCTTTTCTCCCTATGCCTCTAGTTTTGTTGTTGGATTGGGAAGTCTTATTTCCATCCTTTCTCCATAATAAATATTTCTTATGGCACTCAAATTTCTTATCCCAACAATATGCCACCTAATGGTATTTATTCCCATAGAATGAGCATGTCACTGAGCACCAACAACTGATAGTGATGTGACCTTTCTTCCCACAACAATGACAAAAAAGGGATGCTCTATTTGATGTAGGCCTCTTGGTATTCTTCTCCTTATTTCCCTGGTTGATTAGCTTGCTTCTTCTTCTGAGTGATGGTGCAAGCCGATTCTTCAATCTCTTCTAATCACTCCTCTTATTCAATCCACCATAATAAGGATGAGATGATAGTGGGTTTCTACCTTCATTTACTGCTACCATTCCTTCTTATGAGAATGTGAACTCTATCATATATTTCTCCTTTACAAAAGTGTTATTGGTCATGGTATTTCCCCCTCTACTATAGAAAACTATGCTTTCATTATTGACCCTCAATTCAGCTACAATCTATATAAGGATGCCTTGTCTTCTCTTTCTTAGCCCTTATCCATAATGTCCCATTTTCCTTAATAGTTTGGAACGAATGCCTCTGATATGATTTTCAAATTCACCATTCTTTTGTTGAGAAATTTCTATGGAAGGTGATCTTTCCAGAGTTGTATTGATCATGGTGTTGGATTTTATAGTGGTAATGAAAAGTGGCCTTGCTTCTTAGTGCTCTTGGACAATTGCATAGAGCTTTCCCAAGGACTCATCCTTCTCCACCAACTCTTGTTGCAACCGAGTATTCATCTGAGTGACCCTACCCTCCTGCCAACTATCCATTTGGATGACATTTTGTCCCAAGTGCACAAGATATGCTCAACTCTTGTTCCAATTTTCTATGGCAGTTGTGCGGGAGTCTTGGCATTCATCAAATTGCTTCTTTAGAAATGGAAATAGTTATGAAGAGGTCTCAAGTTTCTTTTCCATATCTATCATCCCCTGGTCATGCATTCAGACCTTCAATTTCAAGTGGTTGTTCTCTTCTTGAAGCTGATAATTATTGGCCCTTAAGTCTTCCAACCTCTCTCCATTTGCTTTACCCATTTTGAGTCTGATTTATCTTCAAAGTAATAGAAGTTGTGTTATGGTCAAGGATTAAACTTATTTGATACCAATATGATATGTAATCAAGTAAATTATATCCCACTCACTTCACCAACACATATAATTCATGGAAATAACCTCTAACCTCTTTTCTTAGTCGTGTAAAAAGATCTATGTCCTCAATGTAGCTTGCACACAACAACTAGCTAACAATGTCAATAATAAATAGGACTCTTAGTTTTTTCTCTATTGTTGATCATTAACATTCAAAATGAATTTATTTGATCCAAATTGTATCATTATAAAAAATTTCTATCTATCTTGGTACTTTCTAGGTGGAAAAATTAGAGGAATTGGCTTGTAAGGCCCATTTTAGTGGCAGGTCCCAGTTTGGAGATTTGGGGTCCAAAACCTTCTATAGCCATTTTGAGGAATCAGATGGAAATTTTTTGGGTCAAAATTTTTAAAGCATAGATCCCATCCCCTTGATGAAAATCCACACACCAAGACCTTTCCAACAATGAAAAAGTCACCTCAATTGGATCTCGTATGCAGAAGTTATGCCTCCCGCAAATTGGCCTACCTTGTTTATCACCATGGTACAAGTGGATGCCAGGTCATTCCCCATTAATAAAAATATGTGGGGATTTCCATGTGTGTAATTTCAAGAATATTCTACAAGGACTAAAATATTATCACTAATTGAGGGTTGAGAATGCAAAAACCCTAACGCTAGATGGGTATCAGGCTATGTTAAATATCGAGTTGCTAGGAGGAGAAAGGGTTCCATTATTTAGCATTGTACTTGTTCCATAGTTGAGAAAAGCATTTGGAGTGTTATTTTGAGAGAATAACATAGGAGGTAGGAGATTAGTAGCAGTCGTTTAGACCACAATTTCAAACACAACTCTATAGTGAGTGCCCCTTTCTTTGTACTTTCTTTCCATGACTAAAGAAAATATAGTAGAGCATAGGCCACACTTTTTAGATAGTATTTTTGGTGTTTATATTGGTCAAGCACACCAGTGTATTCTTGAGTAACCTGCACCATTTCATACACAAAACTAAAAAGCATTGATTCTCTTATAATTATTTGACGCAGTCGCACCCTCACTGGTGCGTCCGCTTCCTCGGTACCTTCTTCTGTTATCGGCCCGAAGAACTCAAAGGTTCCTCTATTTCCATGTTGGGAAATCTTCACCCATAGATTCTCCTCACGATCCCCCTCTCTCAACTTATCGGAGGATCGGAACTCCCAGCTTCGCAAGTTCACTATTAATCACTAGGCTCTCGAATCCCCGAGGCCCTATAGCCAGTCAATGCTGACTTTCCCTCAGCTTGTCGGGACTTTTCCTCTATCGCGATTTCTCCACTCGCAATTCCAAACTATTACTTTACCGACTCCCGACTCGCGATATGCCGAAACTCCGACACACGCGTGAGTTGACCTTCTACCTTCCGTCACCCCTATCGGGATTTTGAGATTCGCGGGATCGCGAATCCTGATGTCAAGGGTTTCGGAACTCGCCTTTTCCCGATCCCCGATACTGTGCCACCTGTCCTCCACTATCTCCAGTTGTGTCCCACACAACCCTTCCATCAGGATATCGCGGATCGCAATTCCAAGTTGTACGAGTTTTCTGCCTTCGAAAACTCCAATGCTCCGAACCCCGACTCTCCGGGATCTCCTGACACGCGTCCTCAAAATGAACGGTTCTGATCGTATCGGGATATCGCGGATCGTGACTCCAGATGTTGTGATTTCTTTGCTTCCAGAATTCACGAAATGCCGAATTTTGATGCCTCCAACCACTATGTCTTAACCCTGGTGTAACTTCGTCGAATCCAATGGTTGACGGGAAATGAATCACTGATTCGATGCATCGCCAAACCTGCAATGATTCCCTATGCCTATCCTTCAGTGGATTCGAAGGTCTAATCCTCCTAAGTTTTCTCACGACCTCAAGTCTCTTAGAAAAAGAGAGCTCTTTGCACGCACTCCTTGCGGCAGACCTTCAACCTCGACTGAGTGTTGAAGTCTCTCAACTCTGCGCACTCCTGCAACAGCAGCCTTTCGAGATTTTCTCAGGTTCGCCACCCTAAGACCTTTAACTGGCCTACACACTCCTTGCAYGACACTATGGCCAATTGCACCCACGAGTCGAATGAGAACAAARAGCTATCTTTAATTGAACCCGACTGTCAACGCACTCCTTGCGAACAATTTGACTGCACTCCTTGCAGGAATCMTTTGGCTCAATYAGAGGAACAATTGAAACTCATTCTATCTCCCTCTCAGACTTCAATTCAACCATGAAATCACATACATAGCATATAAAAGCAAATGCATGACAGGAAATAAATATTCATGAGCATATCAATATCAACACACAGAGAATCAACACAAACCATGAATTTGAATCAGAGCTTTCTTCTATTAATTCAAATGTTTGTACATGGGTGTTCTTCATACAGTTCTCTGCATGCTCTTCTTTCTCAAGCTCCTGAATTGATAATGTTACCATGTACAAATGAGGGTGTCTATATCCATTTTCCCTCTTGGGCTCTAAGCTATCAAATCTAAAATTAAGAACCTATCTACCAGCATTAACTATATTAAATGTCGTCTATCTACCTAAGGACGAGAGTTATCTGCTCAAGGTCCATTACAATATACAAAGTGCGCCTTCATAAATGGATTCATTAAATACTTGCGCAACAATCCCAAAGTGTTTTCAAAATTTGGTGTTGGCTTGTCCACCTGTTTTCCGCTTCCGCGCTGGCTCGCTTGATGTGCTGGCGATGCTCCTGCATCATACTCCTCGGCTTGAAAACTTTCATGGGCTCCTGTCCATGAGCTCCTGCACGGTCTGTCCATGCTTCTGTATCACTGCTTCAGTCTCCCAGCTGGCATCTTCCACTGGGTGGTTCTTCCACTTGACCAGATACTCTAAATACTGCTTTCGCCTGGTCTTCTTACCCACTCTCTTCTCCAGTATGCATTCCATCTGCGGCTTCTCTACAACTGGAAATTGTTTCACCCACTGGATCACCGGCTCCTCAGTTCCAGTGTCTGCTTCTCCAATCCTGTATGGGTATAAATCTGCGATATATTCCGATGCCATCCGGCAACTCAATCTCATAAGCATTTTATTCGAATTTTCTTAAGACCTTACACAGCCCAATTTTCTTCATCTTTAGCTTATTGTATGTTCCCCTTGGGAACCTTTCTTTTCTCAAATGTGCCAGAACTAGATCACCAACTTTGAACCGAAGTTGTCTTTTGTGTTGATCCACTCTGCGCTTATACTCTTGATTTGAATCTATCAGTCGCTGCTTCACTTGGTCGTGAAGTTCTTTCATTGCCTCAGCAAACTCTTCTGCACTAGCGCTGCTAGTAGCAGTCTGTTCTGAATTCCTCAGTTGATAAACTCCTCTCGGTTGCATCCCATATACAACCTGAAATGGACTTTTTCCTGTACTCCTGTTCACTGAGTCATTGTATGCAAACTCTGCTTGTGGCAATATGCTATCCCAGCTGCTATGGTGCTCTGTCACCAAGCTTCTCAGCAAGTCTCCCAGACTTCTGTTGACCACCTCTGTTTGTCCATCCGTCTGAGGATGATAAGAATAACTAAACGCCAAGTTAGTTCCTAGCTTCGTCCATAGCGTCCTCCAAAAATGCCCTATGAATTTAGTATCCCTGTCCGAAACTATGCTTTTCGGCAATCCATGAAGTCGAATGACCTCCTTGAATAACGGATTTGCGATGTGAGTCACATCGCTAGTCTTATGGCATGGAATGAAGTGTGCCATCTTTGAAAACCTATCTACAACCACAAATATTGAGTCAACACCTCTTTGTGTCTTTGGCAAACCCAATACAAAATCCATGTTGATCGCCTCCCATGGCATCTTTGGTATGGGCAATGGCTAATAGAATCTTGCATTCTGCCTCCTTCCTTTCGAATGTTGGCAAACTCTACATCTGTCAACAAATCTCTTGACATCTGCTCGCATGCCCGGCCAAAAATATGACTCATTCAACTTCGCGAATGTTTTGTCATGGCCAAAATGTCCTGCCAAACCACCATTGTGCTTCTCTTTCAACAGATTGTCCCTCATGGAGAAATTCGGAATGCACAATTGATTGCCTCTGAACAACAATCCCTCCTGGATCATATAATCTATCCAAGGACTCCGATCTCTGAGAACTGGATTCTCAGCTGCTTCATAAGTTTCTCCAAAATCTGCATCACCTGCGTACATGTCCCTGAGATTTTCAAAACCCAATGTTTTGACTCGGAACTCCTGCAACAACAAACACTTCTTGCTCAAAGAATCAGCCACTTTGTTAGCAGTACCTGAAATGTGCTTAATCACAAATGTGAAATTCTGCATATACTCTACCCATTTGGCATGTTTCTGATTCAACTTCTCCTGTTGAGTCACAAACTGCAATGCATGATTATCACTATACAGTACAAATTCTTTCGGGATCAAGTAATGCCTCCACTTCTTCAGTGCTTGTATGATAGCATAAAATTCTTTATCATATGTGGAGTATTTCAATTTTGCCTCATCGAGCTTCTCACTAAAATATGCCACTAGTTTTTCTTCTTGACTTAAGACCGCTCCGATGGAAAATCCACTTGCATCACATTTCACCTGAAATGTTTTCAGGAAATCCGGCAACACCAAAACCGGTTGTTCCGTGATCTTCCACTTCAACAGATTGAAGCTCTTCTTAGCCTCTGCTGTACAGTGAAAATATTTATGTCACTTCTTCACTGTGTCCATCATCGCTGCGCTAATTCCACTGAAATTCCTGATGAACTTCCTGTAGAAACTAGCCAAACCATGAAAACTCCTCACCTCGAAAATATTTCTCGGTGATGCCCAATTCTTGATCACTTCCACCTTATCCGAGTCCATCTTCAATTCATTCGTCGAAATAACAAAACCCAGGTAAATGAGTTCTGTCTTCATGAATGAGGAGTTCTTCATATTTATCAACAGCTTCTCCTGTTGTAGCTTCTTCATCACAATGGCCAAATGCTTCAGATGCTCAGCCTCTGATTTACTGTAAATCAGTATGTCGTCCAAATACACAATGACGAACTTTCCAATGAATTCCTTCAGGACTTCATTCATCATCCTCATAAACGTACTTGGTGCATTTGTCAAGCCAAATGGCATGACTAGCCATTCATACAACCCTTCGTTGGTCTTGAAGGTTGTCTTCCACTCATCGCCTTCTCTCATGCGAATCTGGTGATATCCACTCTTCAAGTCTATCTTTGAAAAATACTTTGCCCCACTCAGGCAATCCATCAAATCATCCATTCTCGGCAGTGGAAATCTGTACCTGATGGTTATCTTATTGATCTCCCTTGAGTCGGTACACATTCTCCAACCTCCATCCTTCTTTGGACTGAGTACCATTGGAACAGCACACGGACTCAAGTTTTCTCTCACTAAACCTTTGTCCAACAGCTCCTGGACCTGCTTCTTGACCTCTTCATTTTCCTACGGCGTCAACCTGTACGCGGCTTTATTCGGCAAACTAGCCCCTGGTATGAGGTCTATATGATGACTCACACTCCTCATCGGTGGCAACGAACGAGGTAATTCGTCCACTATGATGTCAGCGAACTCTTCCAGCACTTCCTGGATCTCATCTGGTAAATCA
>SNQJ01S0101063.1:3962-19217 GCA_010110895.2 Picea sitchensis
ATCGGGATATCACGAATCAATATTTCGCGAGTTCTGATGTCGAGGTTTTCTGACTCCTCGAATCCCCGATCTCCGATTTTTCGATGGCGCTATCCTGTCGGGACTTTTCCCGATTGCTTCGATCTGCGACACACGTCCTCAACAGATGGACGGTCATGATCTCTCCTCATGATTTTGCGAATGGATATGACTCGGACTTCTTGTCTCCAGGTTCCACGAAATTTCGATGCGTCGTTGACTTGTTTGACGAGATGACGTCAACTGGGCCCTGCAAATGGAGGGTTTCTCCTGTTGGGATTTCAGACTTCGGAGTTTTGAAGTGCTTGCGTTTCTTGTCCTCAAGAATCGCGAAACGCCGAATCCCGATATGCCGATGGCCCTTTCCTTGTCGAAACGTTTCCCGAGTCCTAGAATTTACACCATGTGTCCGAGAGTGATGGACGGTCCTGATTCCTCCTCGGGATATCACAACTTGCGATGCTCTGAATTGCTGTCAACTTGAAACTACGAATGCCGATATGCTGACGGTGCCCTCGATGTCCGCCACGTGTCCAGGAGATATGGACGGCTGAGATCTGATTGGGATTTCGCGTATCTCGATTTTGCGAGTTGCGATGTCAAATTTCTTTGACAACTTGAAACCCCGAATGCCGAAATGCCGACGGGCGCTGCGATGTTCGCCACGTCTCCAGGAGAGATGAACGGATGAGATCTGATTGGGATTTCACGTATCGTGATTTCGCGAGTTGCGATGTCAAATTTCTTTGACAATTTGAAACCCCGAATGCCGAAATGTCGACGGTGCGTTGATCCGCTAACACCTGTCCTCTGAGATGGATGGCTTACAAGTCTTCTCGGGATTTCGCGATATCGTGTATTGGAGTTTTTGGAGAGCAGTTTCCTTTGCTCGTCCAACTCCCGATTCTCGATTTTGCGATGGAATAGGATCTCTCCATGTGTCTCTTGATGGACGGTCAAGATGACATCGAGATTTCTCAAGTTAAAAGTTCTCCTGTGCGCTCCAAACGACTAACCGTCGTGCACCTTCTTGTTGATCTAATGGTTTTCGGGCCTTTGCGCAAGATCTGACGGCTGAAATGATTTTTCCTTTGCCGCGCTCTCCTCGTCCCTTCTGGACTGGTTTCCCGTTCTGGATTCGTTCGTAGGACAAATCTTACGGCCTTAGTGGCTATTCCTGGTACCTGAGACGCGTTCTTTACACTTGTGGAAGAAAGATTCGTGAATCTTTCAGAGATTTGAAAGAATTTCACGACTTCTTCGTTGTCTGCTACAATCTTTGACAGATTTGAGCAAATTTCGCAAAAACTTTAAACGATTCTACGTTCTGCCTGAATCTTTAATGAATTTGAGCGAAATCTGCAAGTTCTTTAAACATTCTTTCATTTTGCTGCTCTTCTTCGTCAATCTTTGATTATTTTTGAAAAATTGTGCAGGTTTCTTTAAAGTTTCTTCTTTTGTGTTCTCTTCGTCCAGGATCTTTCGAGCGTTGTACGCTCTGCTTCCTCTGCAAGCTTCTTACGATGATCTTTTGAGAGTATTTCCGACAGCTCTCCAAGCCTTGTGAAAATTCTATGTCGCGTGCTCTCAAGATCCGTGAGGCTCTGCGCTGTGAGGATCGAGTTGCTCTCCAGACTGTGTGAAGAGGCTTACTTCTGTAGCTCTGATACCATGATAAATTGTGAAGCAAAGAGAAATGCAGAGAGAAGAGAATAGAGCAGTATATTGAAATGTATGAAGAAGTATAGAACTTACAGAACTTGTTGGGATCCAATACAATGGGAGATGGTTGAGCTAAATAGGCTCAACCAAGACAAAAATAGAAAGTACAACTGTCCAGTATAGCTGGCAGTGTACGGTCATACTGTTGAGGGTACAATATATTTAACACATAACACAGGACATAAAACTATAACTTAAAAAAAAAAACACAGGTCAAGTGAACGGTTACCAGAAAGGCGTAAAAACTCAGTGCTAAAACGATCAGATATCCTAAGACTGTTTACGATTTTATAGTCTCGAAATTTCCATAATGGATTTCAAGGACAAAGCATCAATTAAATAATTACACACAGTTTTCAATTGTTCCATTGAGGTAGAAACAAAATAACTCAATAGTAAAATTTGACAACCCTGTAATCAAAGTTTATCCTCAGAATTATGAATTCGAAACAGTGGTCGCAAGGATTTTTTTTCAGTTCTTCAAGATCTACCCATGCACGACATATATAATACAACAATATTCTCAATATGCAAACATGAGACATTCCATTGCATCATTCGCCATTATATAAAATGATAATTTTAATTTTAATATTCTGATAAGCAAATCGAATGAAGCGATTATCATTTATAGATCTCACAATACCATCAAGAATCTTGCCAAATTGAATTTAGGTTTACAACCACAGTTACAAAAATTTATAAAACTTTTATACAATATAATATTTACAATTATAAATCTCAAATAAGAATATTGTAACAGAGGAAGATAAATTCGAAGATGTTCTTCAGTAAATGACACACCTTCTGACCTCTCGCTTTCTAATCGTAGAGACTTCACCGGTACCTCCTAGCCAATGCTAGGGGTAGTCTTCTTCCCCCTTATTTTCCCGAGCTGAAAAGTGGCCAAGAACACACAAACCATAATTACTCTAGCTCCAAGTTTTCCTCGCAAGGAAGAGCTACCACTCTATCCTCAAACTTGGTATCCCAACTCTCACAAGTAAAACACAGTCCAATAATGATTTTGGCAACATCACTTTACCAATAACCAGTGTGATCCATTTCTCATCTAGACCATTTATTTTATAGAAATTTCCCCATTGACACATGTCCACATGCACAATTAAATAACTTTTTAATTAAATAAATTAGGATTATTAACCCACACACTTGTCACTCTCTCCCCAAGTTGCACAAGTAATTACAAGTTTTTATTTTAATTAAAAAGTCAAATTCCCTCACATCCTCCCATGTGTTCCTATTTTCTCTCTTAGTTGTCTCTTTATTCCCTAGATTCTCATTTATTGAGTGTCTCCTAACTAGATCTTAGTTAGAGTTTGAATACGAGTCTTCTTCTAGTTAGACTAGTGGTAGGTTGAATCAAGATTCTTTTCCAAGTGTACTCCTATTCTCTCATATTATTACTCCTTCTAATTTAAAAATCAAAATTATTAATTTCATGCACACATGTGAAATTTATCCAGTCTTTGGATTTATTTTCACATTTTTCCTAATTTGATTTATCACATCTCTTTTAATTTTAATTAATAATTTAATTTAGTCCCCTAACTAAACTTATACTTAGGCTTAGTCTTAGACCTTTATTGAGATTTTTGATTAATAATATCACTCTTTAATTAATTATTTTAAATCCGATGATGTCAAATCAACTCAATGTTTTCTACGCCACCTAGATTATTGACTCAAGTTTTAAATTATGCGACATGCCCTTCAAGACGGATCTCCATGCTCCAAGGTTGTCACTCACATTTGACTAGTTTTGGTAGTTTGTCCAACCCTTGGAGTGAACACTCCACTTGGGCGACCTTGTGAGAGACCAAGGGATTCTAAGGAATAAATACTTAACCTTATTGTACGCCCCTTAGAAATATTTTTGAGTTATTGTCTCATTCTTCCCTCACGACATCGTGGACCTCTCGAACTAGGTAATTGTTAACCTGCAATTTGAGCTACAGCGGGAGTGCTAGTAGGTTGTGACAGGGACTCTGCCACAACTCTCCCTCAATGTCTGGTTTTTTGTGCATGGCTCCTTTACTTCTTATGTGAGTCATATTAGTAAGCATCGTTAGCCTGTATCCATCGACAAAACACTGTCAATGATCCATATAAAAAATCATACTATAATAAATCATATGTCACATATGTGTAAAATGAAATACTCAAACAAAATACAATCCACTCCCTGACTCAATCTAGATTCCAAGGAGGTCCATTGATGCCATCAACATCCATAACCTATCATGTGCACTACACACTCAGGTAAACTCATCAATAGCATCTGTTAATACATATATATCAAATAACAATAAGTCACAACATATTATCATCATCATAATGTATAATCCATAATCGAAATGAAATCACAATGCACCATAACTGGATCACTTGCACACAAGTTTCCTGAAAGAATAAGTCAATTAAAGTGTGCTCCGTAGACCAGGATATTACATTAACACACCCCTCAGTTTCCATCTTTACGGTATCATGAGAGAAGGGTAGAAATGAAGAGAGAAAGAGTGTGTGAGAGGGAAATAGAGGGAGAGAGGGAGAGAGAGGGGGGGCACTTTCTCTCTACCACCTTCTCCATATTTCTCTCTCTCCCTCTCACACTCTCACATGTACTCTCTCTCTATACCCCTCATCTCTATCTTCCTCTCTCTCCCTCTCACACTCTTAGACACCCTCTCTTTTACCCCCCTCTTTGTCTTCCTCTCTCTCCCTATGACACTCACACACACTATGGAAATTTGGTACATGGAAAGGTAAGGCATGGGAAGGAAAGACATGGCCTTGACTTAGACATGGAAAGACCTAAACCTAGACCTAGACATGGAAAGTCATGTAAATATGTAGGCATAGGCCTAGAAAATGGCCTAGACCTAGACCTAGACCTAGACCATGACCATGACCATGACCATGACCTAGACCATAAACTATACCATGACCTAGAACAATACAAAGGGGGTACCTGAATGGAATGGATAGCCATATATCACAACTGAGTTGGTACCTAAATGGAATGGATAGCCATATATCATTTGTGAGTAATTTTGTTGGACTTGGTGTTATGGTGTTTACATTGATGTAAAATATGGGACATTGATGTCAAATTATTGCAGATCTTGAAGTTGAGGAGAGGTGGCACGAGGATCACGCAAAATATAGAGCGCAAGGTGCATAGGAATCCAGTATAAAGAATCAAAAGAATTACAACTGTTAGATCCATATTGGGAGAAATCACAGCCGTTGGATCAAGCCAATGAACGAGAGAGATTAAATATCAACCATAAGATCGATTCGATCATCCTCGGTCATTTTATTGGGTTAGTGAGTTCTGTGGTGGTTATTCAGCATTGACCCTTTGGGTATAGATTTTTTTAATTTAACCAAGAAATACCGAAGCTAAAATCACTCAAGCTGTCAATATCAATTGTTAAACTGATCAAAATAGTTTGATCTAGCTAGTAGAAGGATATGGAAAGTAGAAGTGTAAAATGACAGTAAGCGGTCATCATTGATTTATGACCATTTCAACAAGTAATCCTTCGGGAAGTTGAAAGGTTAGGAACTGTAAGGATCACGAAATCACGAAATCTTGGAAGTCGTCCGATCTGATAGGTAGATCGATCAAAATCTCAGTCGTTGGATTAAGCCAGTGGAAGGATAATGTAAGGGGGATATTTCAACCAACAATATGCAGTTAGCATAACTTTATAACCGTTTTGGTAGGTCAACCTCCGGGGAGATGGAAGATTGTAAACTACAAACATCATGAAATCCCAGAATCCCGAAACGATTGTGGACCGTCCATCGAGACGATATATATATGGCAGAGGAGAAGCCTTGTGCAACAATTTGTAGGTGAGGTAAGATTAGATCAAAGGGAATCCATATCAGTGAAATAAATCCAGACGATTGATCTGGAGATTTCGGGAATTATGCTAGTTGTTGGATCAACCAGTGGAAGGATAGGATAAAAGTGCAGTGGAAGTCAAAAGATTTAGATCTGTTAATCAATCATTGTGATCACAGATGAGGTGCTTCCCAATGCACCAACAGTTTTCAGTTAAAAGTGAGAGGTAACCACTTCGGGAGGTACTACTCCAGAAGAATGCAAGGATTGTAAAGGGAGAATAATCTGATTGCCAAATTCTGGAGGATTTGGTTCCATCACTGGTCTTCTGATAAGGTAAAGGAGTTGATAAGGAGAACCAAGGGCCTAGAATAAAAAAATCCCATGGACATTTTCGAATGAGTTCCTATGTAGAGGTGCTAGGAGAAATGCTTAAGTGGATACGCCTGTGGTTTTGAGCTCCTGTTCATTTGGAAAAGTGGGTTGAAGAGAGCACTATTGCATAATTCGATTTCTGTAACAGTTTAAATGGCATGTGGAGTAATTTGACAAGATTGACACCCAACCATTGCATTATTTCTATAATATTGTTTGCACATGAAGGGATAAATAACCTACAAAGGATTTTGAACTCTTTTAAGATAAAATCAACTATTAAATTTCAACATTATTGTTAGAATTAAATGAATAGGTGCAATGGTTCATTATCAAAAGACACATTGGTTCAATCTTATACCTATTGAAATATTATATAAACCAAAAATTGTGGTGTAAAGAAAATGTCTTTGTGGTCTAATTCAGATGATCAAACATAGACAGAATCCAAGGAAGAACATGAAACATTCACATGAACTGAGGCTAGAAGGGAGGATTGGAGTCCACTACAGGTTGAAGCCTGAAACAAGGGAGTTGGTTCTTCCTCAAGTTGTTGTTTGAAAACAAGGGATTTGGTGATTCCTCAAGTTGGTGCTTCCTCAAGTTACTGGTTGAAAACAAGGAGTTGGTGCTTCCTAAAGTTGGTGCTCTAAACATGGGATTGGTGTCTCCTTGAGTTGGTGCTCAAAATAAGAGATATTGGTGTCTCCTACACATTCTTGTTGATCAATTGTTGTGATTAATAATTAATTATTATTAAAAAAATTAAAAAAGAAACAATATTGATTCATTTCCCCTCTCAGTATTGACCAACATTTCAATAAATTTAACTTCATTTGTATGAACAATGTTTGAAAAATATTGTCATCAAAGAAATCACAGTGCCAAAAATAAGGAGACCTGCCATGACTTATTGCTTCTCATCTATATTTCATCATCTTTAACTTGCACATAGATCTTGATTAATACAATCACATAGAGAAGATTACTTTGTAGATTACATGAAACCAAAGCTTATACCTACTCTACTATGCTCTGCTAGCCTCAAGGAAATTCATACCAACAAAGAAAACAAATTGCAAAGCTACCATTAAACCATGACCTAGACAATGGCGAGACTATTTATTTGTCTTCCATTAACTCTCTCGACTTCTTTCCCTCTCTCCCCCGGTATGATCCTATGTCTCCCACCTCTCTCTCTCTCATGATCACTCACTCTCTCCCCTTCTCTCCCTCTTCCTCTCTCTTTCTCCCCCACTCTACCCCACAACAACCATATAGATAAGTTCAAATTTCAAATATAGAAAATAATAGTAAGAATACTTTGTAATTTCTAATATAACCTTTTTTTCTTTGGAGGAATTTCAAAGTGTTAAATATGACAATATAAAACTTTATACACAATCGCAAAATCAAATTTATTAATGATTAGAAATTGTAATGTTTTTCAAAGTACAACCTACCGATTATAAATCATAATGTTTTTCAATGTACTACAACCTTAGTCAGCATCACAATTATTAACTAATTAATAATGAAGAATCTCCATCCAGGTTTAACAAAAATATTCATAATTTGATTGATATAATTGTCGGTTCAAGTGAATTGTGTGATGATTCACATATGAAGACTATAAACTTGTACTTTGGAAATCCAATGAAGGATTAAAACTATATATTTTCTTGTGGAAAATATTCTATTTAGTGGTCATTATGTTGATAATTTGTATATGAAATATAATCAAATATTGCTCATGAATCCTAACAATTACACTTGTCTAATGGCGAAAAAATCTCAAATTACTGGAGAAATGAGAATAATTCGAAGACCAGGAATACTTCTGCAACTCTTACTAGTCTTAAAAATTCTGCATTTGATGTTCCTACAACTTCTATTAATTCAAAAATATTTGTAGATACATTTCCTAAAATTCCTACTCATTTAGTTAAGAGTGCTCCTGACGCAAGGGAGAAAATGTTTAAAGCTCATGCAAGGAATAAACAACCCACGCTGTACTTTCAACTTATGGTTGAGAACAAACTGAACATAGTTATGAATGATTTAATCAAGATTAAACATGAACTTCATTTTCTAAAATTTCCCAGATGCCAAGCTGAGTAGAATAATGGAGGTGGTGGCATTAGTTCATCCACCTCTAGGCATAATGCCTACATTGGCGAAGATGAGGAAATGGGTGATGTCTAAATAGACTCATATCATTATATGTTAGTCCTATTACGCATTGTGTGTGAGGATGTGATTAAGTGATATTTTGTAATTTTGATAATTATAGGATTTTAGCCTAATACTTTGTATATCTCATTTTAAACATAAATGACTAATGATGTTCCTTTAATGAATCATCTCTCATTTGAACAATGTGTGTTATGTTTATCTAAAGGATATTTACAAGAAACATTCATCTGAAAGATATGTTAGCAAGATATTTTTTTTATAATTTATTCGTTTCAATGTACTTAAGCCAATGCATAATTTAATATTTCCACTTGTTATCACACATATTATAGGTTGGGCAAAGCCCGACCCAATCCACAAATGTGAAACAACTATGGGAATAACTACCCACTGTCACCTTAGATAGATACTCCCCTCACTTTAGTGATGATAAATCACCATAAGGGGGGAATCTCGGTGACCCTATGGGGATTGAGATGGGAAGTGAAGTAGTGGAAAGTGAAACCCCTATAGGTCGAGTTTAGAAGTGGAAAGAGGATAGAAAAAAGGTCTTGTTTATGAGGGTAGGTTTCCAAAGTGTAGTGTACCTACAAGAGAATGTTGTACCTACCCGAGACAAGACAATTTAACGAAATACAAGCCACATAATCAAAGGGACAAGCAAGTGAAGCATGTTGTCCTAAATTACAGTAGTAAACAAATGCATATATCAGAAGTGAAAGGAGTTATTTGTATCAAAATTGACCATCAAAAAAATCAAATATTTATTGGACAATGAAGCACTAAACAAGTAATAATTTTCCAATACTTAGGCATAAACTTTGATGGCAAGATGAGGCTACAAAATGATGTTATCAGAAGTAATTCAGGGAAGCCAATTGGCTGTATCAAAATAATTTATACAACAACAACTTCTACTCAAAGAAATAAAAAAACAACTTGTCCAAAAGATAGCTAATACCAAGTAGATTAACAATAGCAAGTAGCCAACTATTTTTATTGGTAGAAGAGTGAGATATAAGATATTAGAGAGTGATTTTGCAGCATCCCTAGTGGTTGTAGCATAAGTTTATAACAAAAGAAATAAATCTTTGGCTAAGATATATTCCCTAGTGGCTCAAGCAAGCTAATAGCATATATAATTGAATCCACTTTAGACAAATGAAATATCTCAACAAATCATGTTTCCCAATGTAACAATTTTGTTTCTCCAATGAAATTTCAGATTAGTTCTTAATATATTGGGTTATGTAGTCTTATATGTAAGAGTTGGATACACTTCTTCTCTAGGGGTGTAATCCCTTTTACTCCCTAGAGTAAGAAAATCCAACAAGGTAAATATAGGAGGGTGTAAGCCCTTTTACTTCTCTTAGGAACCTTGTAAAAATGTCTTATCCAATAACAATTAAGATGAACTTGGTGGAGGGTGTATGCCATTATACTCCTCCAAGGGTTTTAAACAAGCATAACATGAAATACGAAGATATTACCAACAAATGCAGAAAATTCCTTACCAATTCCACAAGATAGCAACATAAGACCCTTGTCTACCAAGTAAATTTCATCAATATGCAAGAGACAAGCCTCCAAGCAAGGATGATTTTAAGGATGGAAATTTATTTTAAAATGTAGAAAGATTAGCGAATCTTACTAATCCTTCATATGTCTACTATAAATGTTTGGCGATATTTTTGTGAAAATATTCAAATTTCTAAGTATTTTATATAGTTTTTATAAAAAATTGGCGATTTTTAAGGTGAAATAATTTTATCCTATACAATTTGGGTGAGTCATTTTTAAAATAACGAATCTTGTTTTTGGAAAAACCATGGAAAATTAGCCCATGAGCGAAATTTAGCCCCTAAAATAATCCTTGCCTCCAAGAGAGTATCACACCACTTAGCTCCAAAATAGACAAGATAATCATCCACAATGTTGCAGAAGAGAAGTGATAAACCAAATTCCCAAAGAGGGAAAAAACTTCATCCAAGAATGTCTTATTCTCAAGTGAGAATGTTATGAAAATGAAATGATCTAGGTCCTTTATTTATAATAGACCTCAAAATAGAGTTTTTCCACATAAATTTAGGGTAAAACACAATTAGGGAGGCTGACCTCCTCTAATTTCCCCTTTAATATTCAAAAATCAATTTTACACAAGAAGAAAACCTAAAAACATGATGTCATGCCCCTAAAGGGTGACATTTTGGCATTTTGAGCAAGTCTCCGGTTTGTTGAATGAGATATGGGGCCTCCAAAGGCCATGTGTCACCATGATAAATTTCCTCTTCTCCATAAAACCATGCCAAATCATCATCAAACCTCACCACCATCACCAAAACCCTTGCCCCAGTGGTGATGTCAAGCCCAAAAATGTAGCACATGGCCTGAAAGGAAAATTGTTGGGAAGGTGAGGGCTAGTTATCTTCCTTCAAGGTGTCTTCTCTTGCCTCCAAAGGAAATGTCCATCATCTATCATATCCCAAGGTGTGGGTCATGGCATCCACTCTTTGGTATTCAAGCCCCAATGAAGGCCCAATCTAGGCTTGTTTCTCCAAAAACATCCACCAAACAAGGTCTTGCAAAGACAAACGAATGTTCCCTCCAAGGGTCTCAGGTCAAATGTATCATGCCAAATACAATTAAATTTAACACAAGAGACACCTAAACAAGTTCATACAAACTTCCTTTTCAAATCATATAAGTGCTCAAAGACCCTATGCAACTTGTCAAGTTTAGGTATGGGAGGGTTGTCATGGTGGCCTATTAGGTGATTCATTTCTCAAGTCAAGGAATGTTTCCTAGGTGGAATCTCTCTAATTCATGCAAATAAGATGAAGTGGACAGGGTTAAAACTTTTGGACATTGGTTCATGACATACAAGGGTTCATATTATATCATTTATGGATGCCTTTGTAGAGGGTGTGTTGCACCTTCGTTTTTAATGAAACCTTTTTCCAAGCCAATTTCATTGCCATTAATTAATTAAAGTGTTCCTAGGTTGAAGCCAAAATGGGAATTCTATCTAAGAATGAAAAGCATTTCCCACCTCTACTCTACCCTAGTCACACTATGCTTCCCCAAGTTGAATACAATGTGTGGGACTTCTACCTAAGCATGAAAAACATTGCCCACACATGCTCTACCTTGGTTGTCATGTTTAGTTAGTTATTTTTCTTTCATGTCCCATTATTGTTTTGTGAGAGACATTTCATTTTCCTTGGGATCCTTGGGCAAGCATATAGAATGTTTATGATTGGATTTTATCTTTTTCTAGCTACAAGCCTCTGGGACTTCAACCCCTTCTTCCCATGAAATGAGGTACAATCCCTTCTTGGGTCAGTACACCCGAAAATCCAAAAATATGGGGAGACAAAAATGATGAAGTGTGGAAACTGATAAGTATGATCGAGAATGGTATGATGACTCATAAAGAAGTCCTCAGAGTAGAAAACCTTTCCACAAGGATGACCACTTACTAGGACACAATGTCAACCACCAAGGTGAAATGAGGAAAGGAGCATAATTTCCAAGCAAATATTCTATAATCAAGAGAAGTTGTAATGAAACATATTCAAATGCCTCAAGTATTAAAGTGACACTTACCACAATACCTGGCGTGTACCTCATGGAGCGAGATCCACAGTCTTCCAGAAATAAGTTGATGTGGTGAATTCCATCATGATGAATTAAAGAAGTATGGTGATGAAGAGGTTCTTCATTTGTGTAAGTGGATATCACAAGTCAATCCATCCATTGGCACTCCATTTCTACAACCCGAGGGCCTCGAGACGTCATCTTCTTATTTATCCCTAGAAATGGGGGATAACATCTGGCTCCTACTTGGGGACATGTACTCGTTGTAGAGTGCATGAGAACATTAAAATATCATGGTTTTATTTGTGCCTACACACACTGAAATAACTGTAAAATCTATGGTGGTTCACTCACCCTATTCTCACATAATCAAAATAAAAAAACCTCAAAATTGACAACTAATCTAGAAAAGAAAATTGTGTACCTGTTTTATTTTTTATATATAGACTATGTAAATCAATAATGCAAGTAGAGAAAAATGAAAATCAGAAATGAAATGCAACTAAACTATCATGAGGAATCATGATTCAAATGCAAGAAATCAAGATGACCTACCTACTTACCTGGGGCCTGGGCCCTGAAGAAGTCAAGTTCCTTTAATGTAGGGTCAAAGAAGAGACTCATCCATGAGTGCAAGGCTCCCTTCACTGTAGTTAATGTAAGGTATATTATCAATGTAAGGGTACAAAGGTGGTTCTGCATTAACCGTATCTTTAATGAGTTTTTCACATTCCTTGTCTCTTTTATCTTCTTCTTTATTTAATATCTTGATGGACCTTGGCTTCTTCCCTTGGAATTATACAATATTTTCCTAGTATTTTTTTGCATTTGGAAGCAAGGTGTCTATACAATCTTCTTGTAGAAAAGGAAAATATCGAGGATCATACTCAATGATCTAGCGAGGATAATACTCAATGATCTGGCGAGGAACATCAAATTCACACTCACTATGATAATGAGGGATGAAAATATCCATCACATGCTTCTTGACCACCTTCCTACTATATAGGATCTCAAAGGTACCATCCCCCATGGGGATGTGTGCACGGGTGAGATACATATTGATAAAACCACCAAGGGTAGCAACCCAACTTCTCAACAAAATCATTCCCCAGGCATCTGAAACATCAATGGGCACTATGTTCATGATGAGGCTGATATGAAGGAAGTCTAGTAAATACACTTAAAAATATTCTATGATATCGTAAACCTTCACCTTCTTCGAGTCAATGCCACAAGCATTTCCATATGGGTGTGTTGTCTTAAAACCAAGTTGATTCATGACCTTTCGGGACATCCCATTTGTTGAGGCTCCTGTATATAGAATGAAATTATTCAGACGGAGACCATTTGTAGCTAGAGAAATATAGAAAGGAAGGGTATCATCCTCTTGCTATCCATGATACATAGTATTAAAAATCACATGGGGGTATTTTTTTTTTAGCTCGTACCTTCAATATTTTCAAAAATTCTCTTCTGACAAAAGGAGTTTTGCACATTTCCACCATAGGAACTAACATATTCATCTTTTCAATCATGGATGGGACGTTTATGTTCAATTGAATATCTTCATCTACTTGTGTTGGTTTTGGAAGAAATTCATGAACTAGAGGTGGGGGAGGTGGGACAAATTTATATGTTGTTTGGTGAGTAGATTCTTTTCTTGGATGAGATGAAGATTTATTATCTGGAGGTGGGTGAACTGAGTTTGTGGAGGAGGGACAAAAATAGTATTCCTTCTAGCATAAGTCAATATTTCCCTCTTCTTAAACTCTTTCCTCTTATCCTTAGTCAACTGGTTAAGAACTCTGAGTTGCCTTTCTCTGGATCCCCTTTTGTAGACTTCATCAAGTTGTTCCTGTGTGATGTCCACATACTCATCATCATCATCCTGAAAGGAAAAAATTGTGTCGATGAATTTCATACTATCACGTGAGTTTCCTCCCTCCTCGGTCATTCTTCCTCTGGATGAGGTTTTTGACAAGGAGAGCACCATTGTGATTCTTCAATGTTGACCATCCCAACAATTTTCAAAGTATCAGGAGCCTTTGCCTCTTGATGAGGCATCATCTTCCACCATGTAGCATCCTTGTGTTGCCTAACGAATGGAGGTCTTGCATTAGATTGATTTCTATCCAAATTTGTTAATCGAGTCATAACCTGATTATGAGTCTGGATGAACTGAGTATTCATTTGATCAAGATTGTGAGCTATGAGATCTATTGGATCTAGTGCACTATTTCTTAACACCTTTGTCTTTTCTTCTTCCATGGCACAAGGATATTGAAAAGGATCAATATTGGAGTAGAGAAGATTATATTCGATCTTTTCATTGTATTCTTTGTTTTGTGCCAAAGTGGTGGGTTTCTTATCCCTTAGGATGAAACTAAATTTCCCTTCAAAGGAATTCACATAGAGTAGATGAAAAACTACTTTAGATGGGAACAAATCCTTTGGGATTTGGATGTATAGTTTATCAAATATGGTGTCAAATTAACCCAATGTCTCATTCTCCTTCTTTTTAATCTGGATGAACTGAGTCATTAAAATTCTGCTATCCTTCTTTTTTTCCCATCTTCTCTTGAAAAACTTAGCGAAATATTCATATGATGCTAGGTGATTGTCATGCAATCCTTTGAACCACATTTGGACATATTCACTCAGATATGTGGCTAGTAGCTTCATTGCCACATCTTCATGTTCCACTCCTTCATTTTCCACGTCTCGACCAATTGCATAAAGGTATTCTTCAGCTGTGACTACATTATTTCTTGGAAACTTTGGAAACCATTTGGTTGTTTCTTTAGGCATGATATTGGGATATCCAGTGATGGAATCCATGTTCAAGGGATTGTAGAGGTAGTTTTACCAAGGATGAGCCATTGTTGCAAAGGGGAGATTACCATGGAAAAGGGTTTTGACAACATGGGAATTAAATGGAGGATTTCTTCGGTAAACCTTGGAAGTCTTGAATCTTCCATGGGGAGAGGTCTTTTGGGAAGACGATTTATGGGGTGGTGGAGTCACCAGATGAGATTTATCTCATCAAAGGAAGAAAATGGAAAGACTAATTCCCTCAAATGGAGTTTTCGGGAAAGATATAGGTAAAGGATTTGGGATCAAGGCTTACCAAAGTGTTGTTAGGGAATGAAAGAGGATTCAAAATCTTCCCCGACAACAATGCCAAACTATTATCACAAAAATTCTAGGTTAGGAAAATCCTGACGCAATCCACAATTGTGAAAACAATATGGGATTAAGTACCCACTGAAACCTTATATAGATACCCCCCTTGCTTTAGTGATGATAAATCAACACAAGGGGGGAATCTCGGTGACCCTGGGGGGATTGAGACAAAAAGTGAAGTAGTGGAAAGTGAAACCCTTATAGGTCAAGTTTAGAAGTGGATGGAGGCTAGAAAAAGGGTCTTGTTGATGAGGTTAGGTTTCCAGAGTGTAGTGTACCTACCC
>SNQJ01S0101063.1:29942-50006 GCA_010110895.2 Picea sitchensis
ACATATTACTGTATCATATTGATGGAAAGTAAAGATTACAACCTGAGCCTTGATGTTGCAAACTTCCTTTCTATGGCTCTTGACTCTGACACACACACTTTCTCACTTGTATGAATAAGATCAACCACCTTTGATAAATTTGCTGGAGTTCTTAGCTGTTGTAGAATCAGTCCTTCACACAATCCTTTTCACTAATTCTCCAATGAATCTCTTGTTTGTTTGATTCTAACCTTTTCCATGAGAATTCCCTCAATATATAGGAGAGAATGGATTAGTTACTTGGATAATAATGATCCCAAAATATCAGGGAATCCAGTACTTAGGTAACCATCCGAATGCCATCTCATCCTTCTAGAAGATTCCCTTCTAGAAGCTTCTAGAATTCATCTTTTCCCTTCTTTAGAAAGAGTTCACACCCTAGAAATACAACATAGTGCGAACTTCTCGCACCCTGGCTTAAGGCAGCCTGCGAGAATCATGCATTCTCGCAGGCAAATATACTATCAGCCTGCGAACAGTCCTCAAAAATGTGATTTCTGGAAAGAGATGAAGGTAACTTTTCTCAGGAAAAATTTCTAATGAAGGGCCCGAAATACACCATCATTAATACATCATCATGATGACCAAAATTGTGGGTAACAACCTTGACTCTTCCTTGGTCACATTGTGCTTCCCCCAGTTGAAGACAATGTGTGGGACTTCTACCTAAGCATGAAAAAGATTGCCCAAACATGCTCTACCTTGGTTGACATGCTTATTTAGTTATTTGTCTTACAGGTCCCATTAGTTTTTTGTGAGATACATTTCATTGTACTTGGGATCCCTTGGTGAGAATATAGAAAGTTTATGGTTGGATTTTATCTTTTTCCAGCTACAACCCTCTGGGCCTTTAGCCCCTTCTTCCCATGAAATGTGGTACAATCCCTTCTTGGGTCAGTACACCCGAAAATCCCAAAATATGAGGAGACAAAAAGGATGAAGTGTGGAAAATGATAACTATGATCGGGAATGGTATGATGACTCATCAAGAAGTCCTCCCAGTAGAAATCCTTTCCCCAAGGGTGACCACTTACTAGGACACACTGTCAACCACCAAGGTGAAACAAGGCAAGGAGCATAATTTCCAAGAAAACGTTATAAAATCAAGAGAATTTGTAATGCAACATATTCAAATGCCTCAAGTATTAAAGTGACACTTAACACAATATCTGACTTGTACCTCATGGAGAAAGATCCATTGTATTCCATAAACAAGTTGATGTGGTGAATGCCATCATGATGAATCCGAGAAGTATGGTAATGAAGCAGGTCTTCATTTGTGTAAGTGGACATCACAAGTCAATCCATCCCTCGACACTCCATGTATGCAACCTGAGGGCCTCGAGAAATCGTCTCCTTAGATATCCCTAGAAATATGGGATAACACCACTTATATAGATTTTATACTATGCTCAATTTTTGTAAAGAATTTTAAATTATGTTGAGAAGGAAGAATTCATAATAAGAATAAACACTTGTTCTTTAAAGAAAAAGATAAAACAATTGTTATGCACATCAGGTAGGTTTCTATCTGAAAATGCCAATATAAGGTTATACACAGGTGTGAAATCACAAATTACACCTTATGCAAGTTGAAACACTCAATTTCGCTCAAAATTGACACCGGGGCATGCATTTTACTCTCAGGTAATTTTGCATTCAAATTTACATGAAATCCCAAATCTAGCTGCATGAAAGCAACCTCTCATGTTCATCAATTGCACTTTAAATGAAATATGTAAATTCACAATATATATAACTCCATATTGCAACCCATAAGACAAATTTTGAGCTACAGGGAAGCTTGGGTGTGCATTTTAATGTTGTCACTTAGTACAATTTCGACCTTGTAAATTACAAGGCAAACTTTGCCTATTTTGCAAAACAACCCTTTTTAAACTTGAAATTGAAAAATAAACAACATGAACATGTCTACTATGATTAACCACACCCCCAACAACTAGCACAACTCAAATCTAAGGTATAATACAACCTTGGGTTACTTTTTACAAAAAAGTAATGCATTTCTAGTGTTTTACTAGGCATATCTTGCCTATTTTTGCACAATAGAGTCTTTTATGACTGAAAATGCAAAACTGACCTTGATTTCTCTCATAACCCATCCTCTGATTCATCAAAATGTCGTGAATATTTGTGCATAAAAACCATCATTTTTGGAGTGTAAATGCAATACTAATTGTACAACTAGGTTATAAATATTGTAATCATGAATTTACAATTTAAATACTAAATTATGGAGCCTTAGCCAACTTTGGGTGTGCATTTTCATGTAGCCAACTTTAACAATTTGGCCCTTTTGTTTTACAAGGCAAATTTTAGCCTTTATTCACACTAGGCAGGTTTATGTTTGAAAATGATAATAAAGTTTATAGACATGTGTCAAATCACAAAATACACCTTCTGCAAGTTGAACCACTCCATTTAGGTAAACAATGAGACTAGGGCATGCATTTTACTCTAAGTCCATTTTGCCTTCAAATTTACATGAAATACCAAATCTAGGTGCATTAAAGAAACCTCTCTTGTTCTTCAATTGGACTTTAGATGCATAGGTAAATATACCATTTATCTAATTCCATATTACAACTTATAAAATAAATTTTGGAGCTATAGGGAAGCTTGGGTGTACATTTTAATTTTGTCACTTAGTACAGTTTCAACCTTGCAAATTACAAGGAAAACTTTACCTCTTTTGCACAATAACCTTTTTTAAACTTGCAATTACAAAATAAGCAACATGAATAGGTTTACTATGATAAACCACATCGCCAACAACTTGCACAACTCAAATCTAAGGTTTAATAAAACCTTGGATTACTTTTTACAAAAAGGTTGTGCATTTTGAGGGTTTTACTAGGAATCTCTTACCTGTTTTTTCTCAAAAGAGTCTTTTATGACTGGAAATGAAAAACTGACCTTGGTTTCTCTCATAACCTATGATCCCCTGATTCATCAAAAAGTTGTGAATCTTTTATGCATAGAAATCATCATTTTTGGAGTTTAAATTCACTACTAATTATACATACATGTTATGATATTGCAATGATCAATTTACAACTTAAATCCTAAATTATGGAGCCTTAGCCAACTTTGGGTGTGCAGTTTCATATAGCCAACTTTAACAATTTGTCCCTTTGGTTTTATAAGGAAAATTTTATCCTTTATGCACGCTAGGTATGTTTATGTCTGAAAATGCAAATATAAGTTTATAGACAAGTGTAAAATCACAAATTACACATTCTGCAAGTTGAAACACTAAATTTGGGTCAAAATGGAGACTAGGGCGTGCATTTTACTCTAAGACAGTTTTGCCTTCAAATTTACATGAAATACCAAATCTAGGTGCATGAAAGAAATATATCTTATTCTTCAATTGAACTTTAGATGACACATGTAAATTTAAAATATATCTAAATCCATCTTACAACCTATAAAACAATTTTTGGAGCTACAAGAAATCTTGGTCGTGCATTTTAATGTTATCACTTAGTACAATTTCGACCTTGCAAATTACAAGACAAAATTTGTCTCTTTTGCATAACAACCATTTTTAAACTTTCAATTGCAAAATAAACAACATGAATATGTATACAATAATTAAACACACCCCCATCAACTTGCACAAATCAAATCTAAGGTATAATACAACCTTGACTTTTTTATAAACAAGTTGTGCATTTCGAGGGTTTTACTAGGCATCTCTTGCCTGTTTATGCACAAAAGATTCTTTTACGACTCAAAATGAAAAAATAACCTCGATTTCTCTCATAAACCACCATCCTCTGATTCATAAAAACAATCGTGAATATTTTTGCATAGAAATCATCCTTTTTGGAGTGTACAGTTTAGACCTTGCAGTTTCATATAGCCAACTTTAACAATGTTGTCCTTTGGTTTTACAAGGCAATTTTTAGCCTTTATGACATCAGGTAGGTTTCTATCTGAAAATTCCAATATAATATTATAGATATGTGTAAAATCACAAACTACACCTTATATAAGTTGAACCACTAAATTTGGCTCAAACCTGGGACTAGGATGTGCATTTTACTCTGAGGTAGTTTTGCATGCAAAATTACATGAAATCCAAAATATAGGTGCATGAAGGAAACCTCTCTCGTTCTTCAATTGAACTTTAGATACATAGGTAAATTTACAAGGAATCTTGGGCGTGCATTTTAATTCTGTCACTTAGAACAATTTTGACCTCGCAAATTACAAGACAAACTTTGCCTCTTTTTCACAACCATCCTTTTTAAACTTGCAATTGCAAAATAAACAACATGAACATATCAACTATGATAAACCACACCCCCAACAACTTGCACAACTCAAATCTAAGGTATAATACAACCTTGGGTTACTTTTTACAAACATGTTGCATGTTTGGAGGGTTTTACCAAGAATCTCTTGCTTATTTTTGCACAAAATAGTCTTTTATGATAGAAAATGCAAAACTTACCTTGGTTTCTCTCATAACCCACGATTCTCTGATTCATCAAAATGTCATTAATATTTGTGCATAGAAATAATCCTTTTTGGAGTGTAAATGCATTAATAATTGTTCAAACAGGTTACAAATATTGTAATGATCAATTTACAACTTAAATCCTAAATTATGGAGACTTAGACAACTTTGGGCATGCAGTTTCATATAACCAACTTTGACAATTTGACCCTTTGGTTTTACAAGACAATTTTTATCCTTTGTGCACACCAAGTAGATTTATGTTCGAAAATACAAATATAAGTTTGTAGGCAGGTGTAAAATCACAAATACACCTTCTACAAGTTGAACCACTTAATTTGGTCCAAAATTGAGACTAGGGCGTTCATTTTACTCTAAGGTAGTTTTTGCTTCAAATTTACATGAAATACGAAATACAGGTGCATGAAAGCAACCTATCTCATTCTTCAATTGAACTTTAGATGACATAGGTAAATTTACATATATCTAACTCCATCTTAAAACTTGTAATTTATTTTTGGAGCTACAAGGAATATTGGGTGTGCATTTTAATGTTATCACTTAGTACAGGTTTGATCTTGCAAATTACAAGGAAAAATTTACCTCTTTTTCATAACAACCCTTTTTAAACTAGAAATTGAAAAACAAACAACATGAACATGTCTACTATGATTAACCACACTCTCAACAACTTGCACAACTCAAATCTAAGGTATAATACAACCTTGAGTTACTTTTTACAAACATGTTGTGCATGTTGAGGGTTTTACTAGGCATCTCTTGCCTATTTTTGCACAACAGATTCTTTTGTGAATGGAAATGAAAAACTAACCTTGATTTCTCTGATAAACCACCAACCTCTGATTCATCAAAATATCGTGAATATTTTTGTATAGAAATCATCCTTTTTGGAGTGTACAATTTAGAATTTGCAATTTTATATAGCCAACTTTAATGATGTGGCACTTTGGTTTTATAAGGAAATTTTTAGTCTTTATGCACATCAGGTAGGTTTTTGATTGAAAATTCCAATATAATGTTATAGTTAAGTGTAATATCACAAAATACACCTTATTCAAGTTGAATCACTAAATTTGGCTCACAATTGAGACTGGGGTGTGCATTTTACTCTGAGGTAGTTTGGCATGCAAATTTACATGAAATCCCAAATCTAGGTGCATGCAAACAACCTCACTTATTCTTCAATTGAACTTTAGATGCATAGGTAAATTTACCATTTATCTAAATCCATCTTAAAACTTATAAAACAATTTTTGGAGCTACGGGGAAGCTTGGGAATGCATTTTAATTTTGTCACTTAGAACAGTTTCGACCTTGAAAATTACAAGACAAACTTTATCTCTTTTGCACAACCACCCTTTTTAAACTTGCAATTGAAAAATAAACAACATGAACTGGGCTATTATGATAGACCGCACCCCCAACAACTTGCACAACTCAAATGTGAGGTATAATACAACCTTGGGTTACTTTTTACAAACATATTGTGCATTTTGAGGGTTTTACTAGGTATCTCTTGACTATTTTTGCACATCAGAGTCTTTTATGATTGAAAATGCAAAACTGACCTTGGTTTCTCTCATAACCCACCATCCTATGAATCATCAAAATTTCGTGAATCTTTGTGCATATAAATCATCATTTTTGGAGTGTAAATGCACTACTAACTGTACAAACAAGTTATAAATATTGTAATGATGAATTTACAACTTAAATCCTAAATTATGGATCCTTAGCCTACTTTTGGTGTGTAATTTCATATATCCAACTTTAACAATTTGACCCTTTAGTTTTACAAGGCATTTTTTAGCCTTTATGCACATCAGATAGGTTTGTTTATGAAGATTCCAATATATTGTTATAGACATGTGTAAAATCACAAACTACACCTTATTCAAGTTGAACCACTCAATTTGGCACAAAATTGAGACTAGGGCATGCATTTTACTCTGAGGCAATTTTGCATTTAAATTTACATGTAATCCCAAATCTAGGTGCATGAAAGAAACCTCTCCCATTCTTCAATTGAACTTTAGATGCATAGGTAAATTTACCATTTATCTAACTCCATCTTAAAACTTATAAAACAATTTTTGGAGCTACAAAGATGCTTGGACGTGCACTTTAATTTTATTACTTAGTACAAGTTTGACCTTGCAAATTACAAGGTAAAATTTTCCTCTTTTGCACAACAACCCTTTTTAAACTTGCAATTGCAAAATAAACAACATGAACAAGTCTACTATGATAAACCACACCCCCAACAACTTGCACAATTGAAATATAAGGTATAATACAACCTTGTGCTAACTTTTACAAACATGTAGTGGATTTCGATGGTTTTACTAGGCATATCTAACCTATTTTTTCACAACGGAGTCTTTTATGACTGAAAATGCAAAACTGACTTTGATTTCTCTCATAACCCACTAGCTTCTTATTCATCAAAATGTCGTGAATCTTTATGCATAAAAATCATCCTTTTTGGAGTGTAAATGCACTAATTGTACAAACAGATTGTAAATAATGCAATCATCAATCTAAAACTTAAATTCTAAATTATGGAGCTTTAGCCAACTTTGGGCGTGCAATTTCATATAGCCAACTTCAAAAATTTGGCCCTTTGGTTTTACAAGGAAATTTTCATCCTTTTTGCACATCAGGTAGAATATAAGTTTATAGACATGTGTAAAATCACAAACTACACCTTCTACAAGTTGAACCACTCAATTTGGGTAAAACTTTAGACTAGGGCATGTATTTACTCTAAGACAGATTTTCCTTCAAATTTACATGCAATACCAAATCTAAGTACATGAAAGCAATCTATCACATTCTTCAATTGAAATTTAGATGACATAGGTAAATTTACAATATATCTAACTCCATCTTACAACCTATAAAATAATTTTTGGAGCTACAAGGAAGCTTGGATGCACATTTTAATGTGGTCACTTTTAAAATATGCAAATAGATCTAGGGTTTGGTTTAAATACATAACAATTTGTCTTGACGCTCAACCCACAACTATTGAGCTTAATTGGGATTTATCGACCCTTGTGACTAAAACCCACCAACATAGTAAATTATTTGAGTGTTCGTTTTCTTGGGTTACTTAGTGATTTTGGTTACAGAAGTGAAATATATTCTACTACAATTAATATTTTAGATTCATTGATAAGGTTCAAATTTCATGGGAAACATATATCAGAAACCTCAAGTAAATGAGGTCAAATTTTTGAATTTTATTAAACATGGATCTTTAAAATTTCCATACTGAAGTGAGAATTGGATTAAGTATGTACCAATTATGTTTGTTTTTCCCTACCCAATATTAAGGTGGTTGGTCCTTAATGGAACAAAAAAAATTCTAAGCAGTCTATTTACCTTTGGCAACAACAAATTATGTGTAGCCCTAGTCTTAAATCATAATATGCAAACATTCTTGCACAAATACCCTACTGGATATCTTCATATACAACAAAGTCCACAACCAAAACATTTCACTTGTGGAATCATTAATCTATCATCTATTACTATAAATAATTTCAGAGTTGTATATGTAACAATACATATTAGTTCAAGTATGTAACCCCAAACCAAAATTTATATTTCACCCTTCACCAAATTCAAATATAAATATCACAAACTACACCTTTTGCAAGTTGAACCACTCCATTTGGGTCAAAATTGAGACTAGGGCATGCATTTTACTCTAAGGTAGTTTTTGCTTTAAATTTACATGAAATCTAAAATCTAGGTGCATGAAAACAATCTCTCATGTTCTTCAATTGTACTTTAATAGATGACATAGGTAAATTTACCATATATCTAAATCCATCTTAAAACTTATAAAACAATTTATGGAGCTACAAGGAAGCTTGGTAGTGCATTTTAATTTGGTCATTTAGTATAGTTTCGACATTCAAAATTACAAGACAAACTTTAAATATAACTTAGTCACTTGTAATATAATTTATTTGTTTATTTCCAATTCACCAAAGTTGTATGAATGGAAATTTCCAATAGTTTCAAATTGCAAATTCATTGGGATAAATTAAATATGTTGGAATGTATGGAATTTTGGATTACTGATAAATATGTTTCTTCGCATAGAGCACTACCAAGGTATGTGTTATGGGGCATCTTGTTAACCATAAAAAAGTTGATTTTTGAAGATAATGAGGCACACTTAGGAATAATTGCACATCACATTAGAGCCTCTTATGGGGAAGGAAGGAAGCAACTAAAGAATATTGTTCCAAGAATACTTCAAGCACTGATTATAGATCACAATAATCCTTGGGAAGTTTTTTTTTAGCGTGCCATGGTACTCTAGGAACTTGTGGAGTTGGGGCCATTCTTTATGTGATAATGAAAATTACATTTTACTAAAGTATGGGGTAGGTTTGGGCACAAACAATAGAGTATAACTCTATGCCCTCTGGATCCTACTTAAGGTTGCAATGGATAGGTAGGTTAAGATGCTATAGGTCTTTGGTGACTCCAAACTTCTGATGAACTGGGAAAATGGTAAAAGTAACATTTTTAACTTGTAGTTGGGGCCTATTTTCATTAGGATTATGGAAAACAAATTAATATTTGAAGAGATGTCCTTTGCTCATGTTTACCGAGAATTCAACCACAAAGATAACGAGTTATCAAAGGAAACAGTCATTTTGGAAGAAGTTGTTTTTATTGTTCATGAGATTAAGGACCATACTCCTACATATTTGATACTCTTACAACTTTTCTGATGACAGGATTTTTGGTCGTGTTTTATTTTTTGTTTATTTAAAGTTAGAGAGAGTTTGTCTCATGGTTTTGTCTTAGCATCAATATGATGGTGTGGAACTATTTGTTTAAAGAGATATCTATATAAGGATGATTGTAAGATTCAAAGTCATAAGGATAGGCTATAGTATTATATGATAAGGAAATATATAAAGACAATGGCTGCTAATGTTAAAAGTCAAAGGGATCATCAATGTGTATTTGATTTCCACTAGTAATATCAATACAATGATTTTTGTCTCGAAAAAAAAAAACTTGAAATATAATTTCTTGTAGGTAGATTAAGACATTATTATAAAGATGCATTAAAGATCACTTAAATATTATAAATAAACACTAAATATCAAAACAAGCATCACATATAAGACAAGTATGAGTCAAAACATTATTGACCTTTCATTAATTCTTCACAATAGAAGGATCTTTACATGACATACATCATAGTTATAGTTTCCATTACAAAACTTGACAAACTGTAAAACAAATTCTAGAACTTTATTCTCTTTAAAGATTCCTCCTAAGGTCTCTCTAACAAACCTCTCCTTTTCTATCTCTCCACTTACAACCTTATATATTATGTTCCCCATGGGGACCAACTTGATCCATAGGTTTCTTACATAAGTTGATCATAACTAACTTTACATGTAATCACAGGTCCTCGAGCCAATTGTTACAACTCTAAGGAAATACTTAATACTTGAGGCACACTTTGCCTTGTTGTAGCCAGTCATCCACCACAATCGATACTCAGAAAGGTGTTTTATCCAGTCACCATCTTAACACTGTGGGGTGGTACTGAAGAAGCTTAAAGTGAAAATGGGTTCAAAATTTGTAGTCCATCAAAGAGTCTAATGGAAGATACAAACTATGGTATGGATATGGAGGGTACACCTGTAATGTCCCCCACCTCTTGATGAAGAGGTTTGGAGAGACTCAATAATATAGTTGTCCCCACTATAGTATAGTCTCATGCATCATGGGGACAAAGTCAACCAGAATCCATTTCCTAAGCATAACATTATATTATTGAGTTGACTTTGGGAGGAAAAAGGTAACTTAATGAAAGAAAAGAACATGTGGAGAAGAGCTAGTAGCTAACCCTAGAGGTTAACTAACTCAACAAATGAATAGACCATGATTATAAAAGAAAGGAAGGGCACACTTCTAATACATTCTGGATTATTAACATCTTTTGAATTTGGGCTCTTGAGCACAAGCAGTTTTGAGGGTTTTGAGACTAAAACCCTAGAGATCAACTCGGTGGTGAAATATTCCACCTTCCTTGATCCAAGCTCGGTCTCGGAGGTGTAACATTTATCCCACACCATTCTACAGTACTACAAAGATCACATCCATTGGAAGAAGAGTAACAATGTGTAGTCTAAGGGGGTTTCCAACATGAGGGCACATAATCTCGTAGAGATCAGTTCTATCTGAAGAGAGGAGAAGGATCTTGGGAAAAGGAATATCTAGGTATTCTTCATATATCCTAGGACATCATTTCTAGCCTATTCAGGAGGAGTTTTCTCTATCAAAATATTTCCTAGACTTTGGCACGTGTTGGAGAAGAGAGGGGTGCACTATAGAAGGAGTTTTCTATCATTTGGTGGCTCAGATATTCATTGTTCAGCTCGAGACTTCATCAGTGGGGTTGCATTGCCTCGATATATCATCTCAGTGATTTTTGTAATAGTTGGGGGTCTCTAGGAGAGAGGCCGAAATATTGGATCTTCAGTCATCTAGGAGGGCACAAACTAGTTAGAGGATTGCTCATTCAGAGGGTCAACACTTCACCATTCATCATGAGAATTTTCTAGGAGGGTTCTAGTGGCATGATCTACATTCTGGGAGATTTTTGTGTCATTTGGAGCACAGGAGGAGGAGGACCAAATTCTTGGGTATCTATAGCCATCAATATAGTGCACAACTAAACCAATTTGGGGGTTTGGCACTTCATAGGGCTAGGGTTTCATCTTATCATTCATATCTGAAAGCTATTGGCCTTTGGAGGCTCATATCTTCTAATCAGGGTGCCTTTGAAGGCTATTATCATAAATATTGGCTATTATTGTAGCAACTATCATTCCAATTTGGATATTATTGTGGTTTTCTTCCAGATCTGCAGATCTATGGTTACATGATCTATCTACTACTTAAATAAAGGCTAGATCTAACATTGTTGGCTTTATATTGGTGTTTCTTATTGTATCTTGTCTTTGTTTATGGTATATGCTTCAGATCTATCACTTCATTTCTATAATCTCCATAATATAACCCTAATGCACAACTTCATGAGTAAACCTACAAACACACATCCAAACAATAGTAAATAGTGAACAATTAGTGTTTCTAGAAAAACATTTGGCTTTGGAACATTACATTGGTATATAGCATTGATTCTCCTTGCCAGTGGGGATTAGCGCATGCAAACGTTCAGTGGTATTTACATGGGAAGACGCAAAAAGTGGACAGGTGAAACATAGGTATTGTTGGCACAGGGAAAGACCCGGGGTTCAGCTCTAAGAGCACACCAACAAACCCTAACTATTGGCCCTTTTGGCAGCACCTATGAAGCAGATGCAGTCTCACCCGAAGCAGTTATGAGGGGGCTGCATGACAAAGATGTCTACAAATAAAGGGAATATCAAGTGGATCTAACAAAAGAACAACACAACATTCATATATCACTTATCAACTTAGAGCTGTTCTACACATCTACTTATCATATCTAAAGCAATAATGCAATCACATTATATCAATAACAAATACAAAATACCAATCACGCACAACACAAAATATACGTGGTTCACCCTCTCTTTAGGGCTATGTCCACAGAACTGTACTATATTATATTAGGTTAAAGCATACAGTTCTTGTCTGCACTCTTAACTAGCAGATCTTCTCTCTTCTCCTCTCTTTCTCTCCTCTCCCTACGCACCTAGTTGTAGGGTTGATCTTCGCACCCAACTAAAGATCTTACAACTCAGAAGGCTCTCGTACTTAGAACTTCCCTCTCACACAATAATCCTCTCTCGCCTAACTCAATACCAACATCCACAATACAATATTATCGGATCAACCCAAAGTACCGAACCAACCTAGGCCCTTTAGACCTCTATTTATACATTACAATAGCTCACTGACAGCCTTAGGCCGAAACCTAGGTATCCAAAACTCTAGATACAAAAACCCTAGGTGTCTAAAACCCTAGGTCAACTTGACCCATATTTTCAGGGCTTCGTCAGGCTGTCTTTCCTTCCTTTTCGTGTGGTTCTCCAAAGCATCCAACGGTGGATTTTTCCACTTGCTGACATGTCCATGATCCTTCTTCCTTGATTAATTGTCATCCTTTATCTCCTCGTCTAATGATTTTATTTCTCAGGCTTGGCTCCATCTTTTCTGCTCTTTTGCTCACTTCGACCCAATAACAGTCAGTACTGTGTCTTCTGTGTAGTTCACATTCTCCCTTTTATTCCTTGATCTTCACATACTTCCATAACCAGGGGCCAATAGGCCCCCAACACTCACCTGTGACTTGTCCCGAGGCACTTCAGATCTGAGCTTCATGTTTTACTTCGACTCCAGGCTGCGCAGTGCAACCTTTTCTTTTTGCTTTATGCCTCCTCTTCCTCCTTGTGCAGACTGTATTTTTTGTGTCTGGTACCTAGTTTCAACTGTAGCTAGTACCTAGACCCTTTTCTTCATGTTTTCACTGAGATCTATGAGGCAGATGGTTGTCATAGTACGACTTCAGCCGACTCCCATTCACTAATCCTTCCTTCCATTCTCCCTTTAATTTCTTTAGCTGCACAACTCCTCCTTCTATGACATAGGCGATCTCATATGGTTTGATCCAATGTGTTATGAACTTTCCAGGATGTTTTATGAACTTTCTTTCATAGACCAACACTAGGTCTCCTTGTCTAAATTCCTTCTTCTTGATGTGGATGTCATGGTAGGCCTTCTCTCTTTCCTTCTGAACTTGTTGATGGAATATTGTAATGAATCGATCTTCCTCAAGTTCAACCAACTGTGTGAATCTCTCTTGATCATCTCCAGTGTCATCCATATCTGTAAAAGCAACAATTCTCAGGCTTGGTACAAAATATTCCATTGGAACAACAACTTCAAGCCCGTATACCAAATTGAAGGGTGTATGCATTGTTATCTTCTTGCAAGTGGTTCTATAGGCCCATAACATTGCTGGTAATCTTAAATCCCAATCATCTCTATTCACAAAAAAAATCTTGGTTAGTGTTGTCTCCAAGATCTTGTTGAATGCTTCAACTATCCCATTTGCTTGAGGATGGTATGATGTGCTCTTCTGATGGTGGACTGTAAATTCTTCAGTCAAGGCTTCAACTGTCTTATTGATGAAATGTGTTCCTTGATCACTCATAAGGATCTTTGGGCATCCAAACCTAGTTATGATGTCGTCAAATATGAAGTGCGCAACTGTAGTGGCACTAAAGTCCTTGACTTCTCTTGCTTCAGCCCATCTAGTCAAGTATTATGTTGTTGTAATTATGTACCTTTCTCCTGTGCGCTTTCCTGGTGGGTTTATCGGTCTAACAAACTCAATGGCCCATTTTTCGAATGATTGTAGGGTTAGTTGCAGTGCTAATGGAATTTCATCTCTTCTGGATGGTTTCCCAACCCTCTGGCATACATCACAGGCTTTGGAATAGTCTTTAGCATCTCTGTGTAAAGTAGGCCACCAAAGGCCAGCTCTAAGAAACTTCTGTGCAGTTTCTTTACCCGCATAATGTCCTCCTGTGATTCCTTCATGAGATTCTGCAAGGATCAGTGGTCGTTCTGCCTCCATGACACATCTTCGCAATATCTCATTCGATCCCATATTATATATATGTCCAACTATAAGTGAGAAATATTCAGCGTGCACTACTATTTGTTTCTTCTGTGGAATTGTGTACTTACTAGGTGCCATTCATGTTGATAGGAACTGGACTATCTTTGCAAAGTGGTCATCGATCTTTCTAATGGCTAGTAGTTGTGCATCTAGCAATGTATCTTCCATATTAGTGGGCTCTTACCCATGTTCCAACCTCGATAAGTGGTCAGGACCCTTATTCATTCTTCCTGGTTTTACTATGATCTCAAAATCATATTCTTGAAACATCAGAAGCCATCTGCATATCCTTCCCCCCAACACTGGCTTGTTGACTAGGTATTTCAACGCGGAGTGATCAGTAAACATTTTAAAGTGTCCTCCCAACAAATAGTGGTGAAATTTATGCAATGCATACACCATGGCTAATCCCTCTCTTTCAATAATGGTATAATTAATCTCAGTTGTAGATAGCTTCCTTCTAGCAAAGGCTAATGGGTGGTTAATGTCTCCTATTCTTGGTTGTGCTAACACATATCCCAATGCAATGGAAGATGCATCGACAAGTACATGGAATTCCTTGGTCCAATCTGGAAAGATCGGAATGGGCGCAGTAACCATTTTCTCTTTTAGTGTGTTGAAGCTCTGCTGGAATTCTTCGGTCCAACTAAATTGACAATCCTTTTTCAACAACTTCTCCATGGGTGTTGTAATCTGAGCATATCCCTTAATTAACTTTCTATAGTAGCCTATGTGTCCCAACGTAGTGCACAGTTGTTTAACTATTGTAGGAGGGGGTAGATAAACTATAATAGCGATCTTGGATGGATCTACCAACAGTCCTTGCTTACATACAATATGTCCTAACAGAAGTCCAAATGGTGAAAATAAAATGCACTTCTTCAGATTCAAAGAAATTTGACACTGCCTGCATTTATCCAACATTAGCCTTAGACATTCAATGTGATTTTTCAACAAGCTAAACACAGTCCAGTCATCAAAATATGCTTCTAGAAATTTATGCAAAAATTCTTTGAACGCTTCGACCACCACCCTGAAAAATATGGCTAGGGAATTCTTCAATCCGAATGGCATCACTGTATATTGGTAGGATCCCCATTCTGTGGAAAACATGGTCTTATGGTAGTCCTCCTTGACAATCCAGATCTAATGGTATCCTAAAAATCCATCTGTAAAAGAATAGACCTCTTGGCCTCCCACGTTATCTAACACTTCATTAGTGAATGGTGTAGGGAAGGGGTCATGTAAACAAGCATTGTTTAGCTTCCTGAGATATACACGGATCTTAATATCGCCTGTATTCTTGTCTTGCACCACCATAGGACTAATCCACTCTGATTCTTCCATAGGTTCTATAATCCCTGCTTCCAGCATTCTGTCAAGCTCGATCTTCACTTTCTCCTTATATTTAGGGTTCAATATGTAAGGTCTCTATTTAACTAGTCTAGCATCTGGTTTTAAAGGGATCCTCATCTCTCCCATAGGCCCTTTAATTCCCTTCATATCAGTGAACTTGGTTGGAAACAAGTCCTGATATTCATGCAACAACTCAGTAATCTTGTCAATGGTAGCAACATCCCAATAATCTCCGACATTGGCAAGCTTCAGTGTCTCCTCTATTACAATATTGACTTTCTTAATCTTGATTGGCTATTCAATAAATGTTAACCGAACTCCTGGCCCTTCCACATCTCTCTGGCCTTTTGTTTTTTTGATGTTCACCTTCCTTGGATCATCGTCTTCATCGACATTGATGTTGTAACAGCCTTGCAGTTTCTGGAGAGGCGTAGTCCATTCATCCTCTTCCCGTTCTAAGGGAGGGTTGGATCCATCCTCGAATGCTTTCTATCTCAAAATATATAATGCTTGATCTACCGAAGGAAATTGACTTTCAAATAGGAATGTAGTTATAAAATTCTGAGTCATACCTTTCCAATCTGTAGTGATGAGGCACATTTCTACTTGAAGGTACCATTTGATAGGTGTCATGTCCAACGTGTTGATGAATTTTTGCACCCATTTTTCTTGAGGAATGTTGCTTCAGGATTCCTCACAGCTTTTCACATAGTTCTTTGGGAAGCTTCGACCCATGTAGCGAGCTTCACAACCTTCTATTTGTGTTGAGAATCGTGTTGTCATCAAAGTACGACATTGTACCCAATCTGTAATATTAATTTTGTGTGTCCCCCACCATCTTGTTGGTGTGGATTTCAAGGCCTCATCCATTTCCAACAACCTCTCTTGTGTTGGTACACTTTCTTCAAATTCTGATAGGAAGGCTTCTAACGGATTCAGACCATCAAATGTGGGTAGGTTACTTATTGTTGTGCTAATCCAATGAACTTCTCTGGTTAATCTAGCACATCTCCTTATAGATACTTCATACATCTAGTTCTGCCAGTTCTCTTGTGCTTCTTATGAGTCTGATGAGCATGCCTTGTCACTTCGCCAGCTTATATTTCCATCGGCTTCAGGATTAATGTAATCTTGTTGTCTGGCTGTTAGATTGTAGATGTTTTCTAGTGCATATGCGTAGTCTTCTTCTCTGATAGGTTCTGTGTACCACTGACCTTCATCTGGATCTAAAGGTGCAATGAACCTAAGACCATCTCCTTCAAAAGTCATATGTATTTTCCTTAAGTCAACAACAGTAGAGTTATTGAAGGCCTAATCGATTCCTAGCAGCGCAGGGTAAGGGAAACTATCATCAACTATTTCAATTACCTCAAAATCTGCAAATGTTCTTACTCCATCGATGTCCGTAGGGACATGCTCCAATCGTCCAAATGGGATGACAGCTTGTTGAATATCCATCCTAATCCTGATATGGGAATAGATCAACTTTGGTTTTCCCATCAGTGCCCAGGTTTGCTTCGTCATGACATTGACCTCTGACCCTAAGTCGAGGACCACATAGTCTATCTCGTATTCTCCTATTTGAGCGTTCAAATGTAATTCCTTATTTTTCCTTATCTTCTTACCGATTTGGTGTACTTCCCTATTCAGTAAGGGATCTATCTTTCCTTGCTCGTATTGTCATATTAAATTTTGTAATTCTTGTACAACGCTTTCATCCTAAATCAACTTAATACAAGTATGTAAAAATTCCATGAGCTTGCTTACCTCTTTTCCTCCTCTTGGCCAAGTAGACTGATCAAATGTGTGAGGCATTCCATACTCTCTTACTTATGGTATTGTCTTTGATGAAGAACCTTGGTCTCCTCTATATTATTTTCTTGCTTCCTCAAATATTTGTCTTTCTTTCTTTACATCAAAGGTCTAGGTCTTCTCTATAGATTTTCTGATTCCTGAATCTTTTGTAGTCTTCCCTTGGGTTAGTCTGTCTTCTTCTGTAACAATGCCTCCTCTGGTTATAACAACGACTCTAGGGTCTTCTTCATGAGGTTCAACATATATCAGTTTCACTTGTGGATTCTGTTGAGTTCCTCGTCTTTCCTAAATATTAGTTACCAGTACAGGACAATCTTCTATAACATGGTCAAACGAGTTGTAGTAGCCGCAAGTGGTAAAAGGGTTCTGACAATACCTTGCGAGGTGTCCTGGCTATGCAAAGTTATAACAGATGATCTGTCCTCAACCTTGACTCATTCCTCCTCCTCGTCCTCTTCCTCTGAATCCACCGTGAGTATTGAAGTTTCCTCTTCCTGGAGAGTTGTATTGCGTAGTGTTTCCTTCTTGCTGTACTTTTCCTTGAATCTTATATATGTCTATTGACCTTTCATGCATGATATCATAAGCCCTACAATCCCTATCATAATTTCCTACGGACTTACATAATGTATAGTACAAATTTGTAGGTGTCTAAACATACTTTTGCATATAATAGCACTCACCAGTACGATGTATGTTCCTGCATACCTCACACCAGGGTAAGGTGACTTTCTTTAAGGGGATCGGAGCTCCAGAAGACAAATATTCATTGAATAAAGGGCAGTGTTCCTTGTCATGACCTTCTGATCTGCATCTAACACACCAGATGTATTCTCTTTTATATTTTCCCTTGTGTTTCTTCATATCTTCGACCTACAGAGACAAACTAGTTAGCCGACTCATGATCTAACTCATACCTGAATTGGATTCTCCCATAGGGGATGATTCTAGATTCATGGTGGTCTTCAAAACCTCAACCTGCGAAGCAATCTTCTGTTGCATTAGGGGAACTCTGATGTGTGGTAGAAGGGAAACAATGAGCCATTCCTTGTTCTTTTCATCCGGGATCTGAAAAGTTAATCGACTTGTCAAGGTTTTGAATCTCTGATCGAATTCCCACACAAGTTTAGCCACCTTCTTCTTGATCTCTTTAAACTCTGTGATACATTGGGATTCTGACTTAGGTTTCTTGAATTATGAAATTAATGTGTTCTTGATCTGATTCAATGGCTTAGGTTGTGCAAGTCCTTGGACAAGTTTCATGTACCAACTTAGTGCGTGATCTCTGAGAGTTGTATTGAACTGGGTTCTTTTGACAGCTTCATCTGTGACATTTTTAATGTTTCATATGGATTCACATAGGAACTAGTGTTGATCAGGATATTCAGATTCATCTCCCCTAAAGATATGGATTCTCATCTCATCTTCCATAGATCTTCCTAGAGTTCCTGACTGAATGTGTGGTGGACTAATATTGACAGTTATTTGGACGCTCTGGTGACTGGGATTACTCTAGTTTCTTAAGACTAAATCAACAGGAAGGATAATAGTACTTACTTCAATGGTCTGTGCGGTTTCTGAGTTTTCAGGTTCTCCTTGGAGAAGTTCTTCAGCTTGTCCTTCCTCTGTCCCGACGGGTTCTGAATGTTCTTCGTCCATCAAATTTGCTTCTTCTCCACTATAGAAACCCTCCTCCTCATAGTTCTTCTTAAAAATGTTTGCAAGGTGGACCTCTTAGAACACTCTCTCACTGCGTGTATGTCCAGCTTCTGAGTCGTTGTCGTTTTCTGAACTTTTGAACATTACCCTTTCTTGATCCAACCAATCTATTGTATCTTCAAGATGTTGTTCTCATGCAATAACATCTTGATTCTCAACTTCAAAAAATGCAAAAATTTGCCTCGAGGTCCCTTGAAAAAATATCTCTCGGCTTGGCTATGCGATTCTACTTTATCAACAACAAACTTTGTGATGTACCCTCCAATGGTGCTATCAAACCAGTGATCTACTGCTTGTGATACAGTGTTATCAAATTTGTTGACCTTATTGATCAACTTTGACTTCCAAACCACAGGAAGTCTAGATCGGATCTTGAACTGGGTATATGCTAATATAGCTATCCACTCATATAGCTCCTGATAGATTCCTCCAAAGAAGATCTCATGTATATCGGTAAATATATATTTCTCCAACCAGTCCTCTGAACTAAGATTAGGGTTCTTGTTTTGGGCTTCAGCGAAGTCCTTCTCTTCATATTCTATCCACTTTTGAATCTTTGTCTTTGATGGAAATCACCTTGACATTCCCTCAAGAAGATTCAAGTCCTGGCAATGGAACTATTTGTTGGCACGGGGGTAGACCCAAGGTTCAGCTCTAAGAGCGCACCAACAAGCCCTAAATACTGGCCCTTTCGATAGAACCTATGAAGCAGATGCAGTCTCACCCAAAGCAGTTATGAGGGGGTTGTAGGACATAGATGTCTACAACCAAAGGGAATATCAAGTGGATCTAACACAAGAAAAACACAACATTCATATATCACTTATCAACTTAGATCTATTCTTCACATCTACTTATCATATCTAAAGCAATAATGCAATCACAGTATATCAATGACAAATACAAAATACCAATCAAACACAACAAAAAATATACATGGTTCACCCTCTCTCTAGGGCTA
>SNQJ01S0101070.1:8901-27777 GCA_010110895.2 Picea sitchensis
TTTGAAATTGCAGGGCAGGAACATAAAGTCTGCAAATTAATTAAGGCTTTATATGGGTTAAAGCAAGCTCCTCGAGCTTGGTATACCAAAATGGATGAATACCTTAGGAAGGTTGGTTTTCATCGTAGTGAATCTGATGATACATTGTATATCCGTCAACAGGGTTCTTATCTGGTGATTCTTATTATGTTTGTAGATGATTTGCTCATTACAGGAAACAATGAGGATCATATTGCACAGGTGAAAAAGGAGTTACATGCAGGTTTTAAGATGACAGATTTGGGACTTCTTCACTACTATCTTGGTGTTGAAGTATTCCAACGTCCCCATCATATTTTCATTTCTCAGAGTAAGTATGCAACAAAACTTCTTCAGTGTTTTGGCATGCAGGATTGCAAACCATCTCTTACCCCTATGGAATAAAACTTGAAACTTTCAAAATTTGAAGGGGGGGAATTGGTAGACAACACTCTTTATAGACAGTTGATTGGCAACTTGATTTATTTGACCAACACTCGCCCATATCTATCTTATGCAGTCAATATTCTTTCTCGCTTTATGAAATAACCACGAGAGAACCATTGGAATTCAGCCAAAAGAGTTCTTCGATATATCCAAGGAACAAAAGATTTTGGTCTTCTTTACAAAAAGACTAAAATTTTTGTACTTGGTGGATTTTCAGATGCTGATTTTGCAGGGAGTATTGATGACCGCGCATCAACATCAAGTTATTTAATGAACATGGGTTCCGCAGCAGTATCTTGGAATTGTAAGAAACAAGCTACAGTTGCTACTTCTACAGCAGAAGCAGAATACATCTCAACATGGGAAGCAACATGTGAAATTGTTTGGTTACACAAGATTTCACAGGACTTGGTCATTTCTCAAGCAGAAGCTACATCATTATTCATCGACAGTCAGTCAACCATTAAGCTTGCCAAGAATCCAGTTTTTCATTCAAAGACAAAGCACGTGGACACCAAGTATCATCATATCAGATCTCTTATTGCAAAGGATGTCATCAAGCCAATTTATTATCATTCAGAATATCAGATCTCTGACATTTTCACGAAACCTCTTGGCAAAATAAAATTCACTAAGTTCAGGGATGAACTTGGTATCTGTTGTAATGTATTTTTGGATCATAGGGGGGAATGTTAGATAATCCAAAATACAATTATCATAGTTTATAAAGTTAGAGTAAAAAGATTAATAATTTAGAATATTAAATTAATAATCTAGAATATTAAATTAATAATCTAGAATATTTGATAAATAAATGTAAACTCTTGCAATGTCTCTTATGTAATTTATTTTCCTATTAATAAAATTGTGTGTCTGAGGACACTTCGGCCATTATAGCTGCGAACCTTGCCTTTTATTTATCCACGCTTCTGTCTGCTGCATGTTTGATCTTATGTACCCATTTTGAAGTTAGTACTGATTTTTCTTTAGGTCTAGGCACAATTTCCCATAGATCATTTTTCATGATGGACTGGTGTTCTTCTGTCATGGCTTCTTTCCATTGTTTCTTCTGAATTTCACCTTCAAACTTGGTAGGTTCTTCGTCTAGAAGCTTTGTTATACATGCTGCATAGTTGGAGAATCTTTTGGGCTTCTTACTTTTTCTGAAGGTCCCACTTGGGGCCTTGTGTCTTTCTTCTTCTTGTAGGGTTGCTTCAAGCCAAGATGGTTGTTTCTTGGTCTTAGGAACAGTGTCTGAATCAATGGTCTCACATGGCTGCATCGGGTGATCAAGTTGTTCATTTTCTTCATTCTGGTTTTTTGGAAGACATGTGCCTTCTTCAATAGGCTCTTCATATTCTTCTTCTTCTATAGTTTCTTCTATGGATTTCTTGAAAGCCATCTTTTCATTGAAGGTCACGTCTCTGCTGACTTCAATCTTATGTTATTCCAATATATAGATTCTATAAGCCTTAGATGATTCACTATATCCCACGAATATGCCCTTCTTTCCTGAGGGTTCTAATTTATTCCTTTTGTCCTTGGGAATGTGAGAGTAAACAAGACATCCAAAGATTCTTAAGTTTTCCAGATTAGGTTTCTTACCTGAGAAGGCTTCTTCTGGAGTCATATCCTTCAATATGCAGTGAGGAATTCTGTTCTAAACATATATTGCTATCATGATTGCTTTTCCCCATAAAAACATAGATAAACCTTGATCGTTTGGTAGTGCTTTCACGATTTATTCAATAGATCTGTTCTTTCTTTCTGCTACACCATTTTGTTCAGGGTTATGAGGAATAATCAACTCCCTCCTAATGCTTGTCGATTTGCAAAATGCAACGAATTCCTTTGATGTGTATTCTCCTCCATTATCTGTTCTCAAGGTCTTGATTTTCTTTTTTGTGAGGTTCTCTATTTCTACTTTGAATTCTTGAAACTTGCTAAATACTTTGTCCTTTGTTTTCAGGAGATATAACCAAGTTTTTCTTGAGTAATCATCTATGAAGATTACGTAGTAAAGAGAACCTCCTAGAGATCTAACTGGCATCCGACCACAAACATCTGAATGTATTAGATTTAGAATCTCCTTAGATCTATTGTTGCTACTTGAGAATGGCTTCTTGATATTCTTTCCAAGATCATATCCTTTGCAAATTCCTTCATGTGTAGACTATAATTCTGGTATTCCTTCAACCATCTTTTTGAGAAAAGACAATGCTTGATAGTTGATATAAGCGTAGCTTATGTGCCAAAGTTCACTGGGATTGACTTCATCATGTACAAGAGCTTCTTCATTTTGTTCTAGTAGTCTATATAGATTTTCTTCACGGGTTCCAATAACCCTAACATTCTCTATGCTGGAGTCTTTGTGCCAAGATAATACTTTTCCATCTACGAAAGCTATTCTGTTTCCTTTGTCTTCTAGACAAGATATGGATACAAGATTATTTTCTAAACCAGGTATATATAGGACATTGCTTAAATGGACATTGTTACCTGTTTTCACCTTAGCGTTTTCTTCACACCAGTTCTATTTGAAGCCTATACGTGATCTCCGACGAACTTTCACAGCTACAGCTGCCCTGAGCGGCCTCCTACCTTGCGGGACTTACTACCACTGATCCACCGACGCCGATCTATCCACGTACTAGTACAACCTTACTAACCGGGAGGAGCAACTTAGACTTAGCCATACCAACGAACAACAGATGCAAATACAGGCAAATGAAGTAAAGTCACGATGTGTGCATAAACCATAGGCAATAAACAAGCATTAGAGAAATATATATATATGCGGAAGACTTTGTATTAATAGAGCATGAACAACTCTTTCGGGTATTACAATAGATAGTGCCTGAGGCACAAGATACAGAGCAGGATGCTCTTTCGCTCTACTAGACTCTAAGATAGAATGACTCGAAGCTTCGGACATAAGGGAAGCTTAGAAAACTCACACATTGACTCTAATGACCGATGCCTGAAATGAATCACTCTTCTTCTTTTTATAACAATTTTGAAAGAAAGAGTAATCATGAAGCATCAGACAAGAATGGACTAGCCATCTTTTTTGTCTTCCACTCAATCTACTTTTATGATTCGGCAGAAGAATTCACGCAGGAATCTCTGTCCGATCAGACAACTTTATTTTACATCATCCCGAAAGTAGAGTACTAAAAATATTTGTCGGGGTGGTCACGTAGGATTCCCTGATCAAATCGACATCTGGCAGGGTGATCATGCAAGATTCCCTGATTAGCCTACAAAGATGTGACTTTAAATAGGACGATCATATCCCTAATAGTAAAGCATCTTGGAAATGTGAGTCAAATCTCACCAAAAGTCGGAGAAGTGCTCCGAGTTTCCAAGATTCTTACGGATAGATATGACAACATTATATCTTTGACAGATTTATTTTTGTACAAAGTGGAGATTGTTACGGTAATCCATGAAACCCGGATGACTCCACTGTCGGCCATCTAGACATGAATTATTTACCTTAGTCATTTTCAATGAAACTGGAAAATCTTTCAGGATAGTGTAGAGTATCCCAAGATTTTGTATAAATCTTTCGGACAATATTTAATCTTCCATTGATCCGTTGAAGGACAGTCTTGGATTTGATTCCCGATTGATAGTGATTCATGATGTATATACGGAGAATTTCATCATCATTTGGCCCTTGATAGTTCAAATCTCTGACATGATAGAGTGGAGCAAAAGAATTAAGAATATTTGGATCTGTTTCTTCTTTGTTTAGGCCAAAAGCCTTCCACCAATTAGTTAACTAGCTAGGCGGTCTTCCTGCAGTAGAGGTGTTTATAGATCCGAACTTGACCAAAGATATAATATCTTCATTCTGTACAAACTGCCACCATAATTTTTTATAACCAAGATAATTAAATCTAGTTTATAGGAAACTAACTTCTGCATTTCTCTCAGGCCATTGAGAAATTATCCTTGGTCTGTTTAAGCAGAAATATTGCTGATGATGTCCTTCATTGTCTCTGATATCCCAGATTAAATTTATATCATGAAACAACCCTGTCAAAGCACTTTGTGCTTCTAATGCTCTTCTATTATCTTGATTTATGACCGGAAATAAGATATTAGTATTGTTCCTGTATCTAATCTCAGGAACGAGGCTTGAATAGAGAACTTGAGTAGTAGGAGCTATTATATTAGTACTTCTTAATCCCCATCGAGGAACCCGGTTTCTTGTATATTCTTCCCATCTCAGAGAATCAGGGATATTTTCCATATGTTCTGTATCCCTTCTAAGCTGGATGGAGATTATAAAACTCTGATGTACAGGCTGTAAATGTTCTCGGCTTAAAAAATCAGGCAAACAATTTGAACTTCCCTTAATATGTTCTATAGAGAAATCAAAATTGCTAAAAAGAGCCTGCCATCTAGCAAATTTATGATCTCTTGAGGTTTTCAGTTCTTTATTTAGAACTTTATTCATGGCTGCAGCATCTGTCCTGAGAATAAACTTTTTATATATAAGATAAATCTTGAATTTTTGTATTGCATTAAGAGCAGCCTTGATTTCTTTATCAAGAGCAGAATAATTTTTCTCTGCAACCTGCCATAATCCAGAAGCAAATTGTATTACTTCTTCTTTTCCTTTTTCTCTGACCTGCTTAAGAATTGCTCCCCAACCTATATTACTGACATCAGTTTCTACAATCTTTAGGAGATTGTCATCAGAAATATGCAAAATGGGAAATTTTTTGACTTTGGCCTTAATATTTTTTCATCGCTTGAGTATGGGCTTCGGTCCAAGGAGTTGGTTCTTTCTTTAACCCGCCATTGAGAAGTTTCCAGTCTAGGGCACATTTTTTATAAAAATGGCTGATATAGTTCAGACTTCCCAAGAATCTTTGTAACTGAGTTTTGTCAAGAATTTTATCTGGAAACTTGTCAACAAACTCAACAGCATGAGTTTGTAAAGTGATCTGGCCATTTTTAATAGTATGACCAAGAAATTTAACTTGTGTTTGGAAAAGTTCAATCTTTTTCTTGGACAAAACAAGACCAACTTGTTTGATAACTTGCAGAAGTGTCTTCAGATGTTTAAAATGCTGATCCAAAGAGGAAGAGAATACTAAAATGTCATCAATATACACGATAAGCCAATCAAAGTATGGCTTGAGAGTATCATCCATTACTCTTTGAAATTTTGCAGGTGCATTCTTCAGACCAAAAGGCATGACATTCCATTCACAGTGACCAGCAGGGACATTAAAAGTAGTCTTGAACTTATCCTTTTCATGTATTGCAACTTGCCAAAATCCAGACTTTAGATCAAACTTAGAAAATATTTTGGCTCCTGCAATTCTAGTGACAAGGTTGCTTTTGTTTGGAATATGATAGGTATCATCTGCTAGTACCTTATTGAGAGGCTTATAATTTACCACTAGTCTGGGAACTCCTCTCATTTGTTCGGAATGTTTGTTCACATAGAAACCATAACAGTTCCATGGGCTGGTAGATTTTCTAATTAAATCCTTTTTCAATAAACTCTCAATTTCTTCTGCACATAATTTTTGATATTCAACATTCATAGGAATAGCTCTGCTTCTACAAGGTTTTCCTTGGTAATCTTCTCTGTATGGAAGATATACTTCATGCTTTTTCTGTTTCCAGAAAGCAGTGGGGTTTTCAGAACAAACAGTTTTAATATATTCTTCTCTGAGAGACATCATCTTTTCTCGGATGTCTGGTTTCTGTAATTTCTCCCTTATCCTGATTTCAGACTGTAAACTTTAGAGTTCTTTGACCTTTTCAGATCTTATTAGGTTGATTTGTACTGAATCTGAAATTCTTAGCGTTGATATAAAAGGGAATTTAACTTGCCTTCCTTCTGGCAGTGTTATAAAATATCCTGCTTGATCAGGAGTTATTTTAGTTGACCCATGAGGGGAGACTGCTGCAAGAAAGGGGGTACCAAGAATACAAGCAACAAGAATTTCTGCTAAAAGAAATTTCATTTTTAAGCAGAATTCATGGAAGCAGAGAATTGCTTCAGGGATTTGAAAAGAAATATTATTTATAATATTTCCAAGACCTGTGACAACAACTTGAGTCTTTGCCCAGAGTGATACAGGAATCACATGCTTATTAAGCAGATTCAAGTCAGACCCTGTATCTATCAATGTCTTTAATTTAAAGTGTAAGTCTTGTATCTTTAATTCCATCAAGACATGATATTGCTGATGCTGGACTTGGAGGTTTTCTTCCTTCTTTTCTTGCTCTTGCTTATTTTCTTTCTTTATCCTGTTGATTTCTTTTCCTAAATCTGATATGGAAAGAGTATTGACAGGATAGCTTACCAAACTAGCTTTCTGAGGAACAAGTTGTGGTTTGAATGAGGATCTACTCTTATCCCATTCATGGAAAGAGATATAAAAGTTTTCTTTCTCCATAAATCTCTTCCAGGCATCTGCCAGCCTCATCTTTTCTGAATTGGGAATTTCTTTGATAAACACTTTTGCTCTTGGATGAGTATACAGATCCCAATTCAGCATGTTTTTCATCCATTCTGGGCTTATTTGTTCCTTACTACACCCTTTAGATAACCTTAAAATTTTTTGGATTTCAGGAAAAGATGGCCTTTTTATATCTGCAGGGAAAAAGGCAGCTTGTCTAGTTTTTATTTCTGTACTCAGAGTATCTTGTATAACCAAATCATGAGAATCATGAGGAAAAGGAATGTCTGAGCATTGTGGATGTGGACATTGATCTTTAGCTGTTGAGACTGGAGGGGGTAAGTCTGTTCGAGGATTATGATTTCTGTGCTCTAACTGGATTTTTAGATCTTCTTTAGATGTGGAAAGAGTAGATAAAGTAATAAGGGCTCCACAGTCAGGACACTTTACTGCAAAATGAACTCTTCCTACTTGTCCTGCTAAAGATTGTAAAGAAGGATGTAAACAAAAAGAGGGTACTGAAGGGGGAGGTCTATTTGGTTTAGGATAGGAGGAAGTACTAGAGAGGTTTCTTTGAGGAAAAGATATCACAACAATGTCTGATGTTTCTTTTATTTGTGCCGAGGTGATAGCTCTTGGTATTGGTATTTTTGGAGTATCAATTACCCAGTCTGTTGGGAAAGATAAATCTTCCCATTTTATAGTACAGTGTTCCATTTTTTGATTCAGAGAGTCTGTTATTATCAAAGTACTAGACTGTGAATCTTTACTAGGAGTATGTAAGACAACATGACACATAGTATTTGTATGTCTAAAACATCCCCTGACTTGGACAACTATGTTGGTTCTTTTAGCATTCATGCTAAATCCTGTTGTCTTGATTTGCAGTTTTAGAATGTCAGAAAGAGTCTCATCGAAAGTATATACAGAAAAGTTTGGATAACAGTCAAAGTAGACTGGTCCATTTGACAAAGGAACTACTATCCCTCCTATTAATGAATCGGTAAACTTATCATGAGTTAAATCTCTTACAGTGCACATGACATAAGCATCTATTCCTTTATGTACCAATGCATTGATACCGATTCAGATGCAGCCAAAATGTAAGAACTGAGTTTTATGTTTCTTGGCTTCTTTTTGAATCTCTTTTGGATCAAAGAGAGAGATAGTTTGAGTAATGTTACTATTCTGTTGGATTGTACTAATAGACTCTTTTACAAAAACTCTGGTTACTGCTTTGAGATGGAACATAGTCAGATATTGATAGACTCTACTGGGATTTATAGCAGGCAACTTCCATGCAGCTTGTGGATTTATCTCTACTTCTTCTATGTCTGCATGGTTTATATTTTGTGATCTTCTCAAAGAGAACATGGACTCTAAACTATTTACAGAGTCATTTCCTGAAGTACTTGCTTCTTCAGCATTTCTAATATCTCTAAAAGATACTGATCTAGAATCCATACTGAGTATTACTATCTTTACACAGAAAAGGAGGGAGTTTAGTCTTATGTCCTTTAATACAAAAGGATTAGACAGGCTCCTGGCCTACTCCTCAGGTAAAGACTAGTAAACTCTTTTAAACTAAATCACATGACTGAAATTAAGAGCGAATAACATTAATAGATCAGGATGAGTCTGTTATCATACCCGGGGCAAAATGAGGTCATGTCTCTGATACCATTTGTTTAGCAGGGGCCTCCTCTGTCAGAGAATGAAGCTTGCTGAGTGCTTCTTGCCTATGCACAATCTCCCTTTACCATTGATCTTCTGATTTCTGCTACTTCTGCCAGAACAAATACCGACGGGTTAACCGCTTTACTTAGCTTGTACAAATCCTTCCACTGGGTAAGTGATTTTGTCTCCAAGCTCTACCTTGTACATTGTCTTCTTTTCATTTAGATTTGAGAGTTTGGCTTGATCTCCCGTCATATGCCTCGAAGCTCCACTATTAATTATCCACATGTCATCTTCAATCGTTCTTATGAGTGTTGAATAGTGTAGATGACTGATCTTTTTATTCATGACTTCAGTTCACTGGTGATTGGACATGCTTTGATCCAAAACTTCAACTTTGATTTTTCTGCCTTCTGAGAGTGCCAAGAGGTGCGCTGGACTAAGACATACTTGAATACCTTATTCTTGAGCAAGATGTTCCATCACAAGGTGATGGATCGAGGTTTTAGGGTTTCTGCAACTGCTCCCGCTAGTAACCCTAGTGGCCATGTCTTGGTAACTGCTCCTGCTAGTAAACCCTAGCAACAGTTCTTCAACGATCTTAGTATTCTAATGGCTATGCTCCCTTCCAACGGTTAGACTGAATGAAGGAGGTGTGGGCCCATAACCTGTTAGTTGTGCTCGTTTTACCATAGACAATATCACTATTGTCACCCAACCATAGGCCGAAGCCACCCTCCGAGAACCTTGACCTTGACAAGAAGAATCCTGGTAGAAAACCAATAGCCAAGCAAGGCTAATGCAACAAGCAAGAAGTAACCAAAGCTGATTAGAGAGTCCAACCCAGAAAGATAGAAGAAATAGGCTTCAGAACTGGCAGCATCACCTTCTCCATAAGTGAGGACTGACGCCCTATATTTATACTAGCTTTGGCAGGCTGCCTGGGCCAACTTCTCATTCTGGGTACTAATTAATTCATATTAATTATCTCTCTTAGCTAACATCTCTTCTACGGTTACATTCACTTATTTTCTTGCTTCCAGAATATTCTAATATTTTCAAAGGGTCACAATGGAGGTTGATACCTCCCGAAGCTACCGTAATATCAACATTCACAAGCACAGTCCATCGGTTGCTTCACCTCCCTCTCTAGGTCTTGGCAACATGCTGGATCAGGAATTCTCAAAGCTCCATAGCTGGAGCTGGACTTTGTCTGGGAGAAAATCAATTCCCAACAGACTCTCTCACTTGGAGAGAGTTGCCCATAGAACCGACAACCTGCCTCTTCTACCACGGGCCTGGAAACCCGCTTCTTCAGCAGACTCCTCGACTTAGCTCCAGCAGGGTGACAACTATAGCAACGATGGCATCCTGCAAGGTGTGAGGCCGGTATGCCTTCACCCATCCTCTCAAGGGTTCTGTGAGCCCTTATGGGAATAACATGATCAGTTGGGGGTCAGATATATCTGTCACTGCCACTTCTACCCTCTAAAACTCTGAGATGAATGTCTCTGCTGTGCCAGTTTGTCTCAACTGGGCTAGATCTATGAAATGGATCTCTGGATCCCTCCAGTCGAATCTATGCACGAGTCTCTGTGAACACTTTGTAGGAGGTGATGTGACTGTGGCCCAATGTTACCAATCCTTGATACCACCACTCGTGTGCCTCATCCTCTAAGTGTAAGGTAACAAAACTGATGGCCTCTTACTCGGTCATCTGGTTGAGCTTGTAGTAAGTGTCTAGCTTCTGTACCCAAGCTCTAGCGGTGCATTTGGACAATCCGTCGAAAGAAGGTATGGTGAGTTTACCAACTTTTCAGATGAAATCAATGTTATGCCTCTACTACTGCTGCGACCCTCCTCTCTCTAGCTCTCTTGGGCAGTTCCCGAGTCTGAGTCCACAATACTCGACTAGGGTCATATCCCGATGGAAGTCATGACCCAATGATGCATACTCCCTTCGATACTCTACAATGTCCTCTGCGTAAGTAGGTGGTCTCTGGGCTATCGACATCTGTGCTGCTACCGGGGGAAACCTCTGGAAACTAGGAAACAAGGGTCGGGGAATCCTACTCCCAGAGGTGTATGTGCGAGTGGGTGACTGGGGTCTACTACCTGCCCTTGAGTTCCCCTATGCTGCATGTGGGGCTTGTGTGCCTGGGATGCCCACCATAGCCAATCTATCAGCCACCTGAACCAAGGACTGAGACATAGTCCATTGACTAGCTAACATATCACTGATAACCTGCATGAAGGCTTCCTCTGGTTCCATGGGGGCCTTACCACTGCTCTCTGGTCACTCATATCTGTCTCCTAGCATCCTCTCTGCCTCACGCTTTGCTCTTCTCTTTTCTTCTTTGTGTGCCTCTTCCTTTTCCTCTGAACTGGGAGGGAAAGGAGGAAAGTCAGGCCTAGGCCTTCTTTTCTTGCGCCCGTTGTAAGTGACATATTCGTCACCTACGTGCTCATGGCCATCTGGGTCTTCTCATGTACTCATCGTCTTTAGTCACAGGTTGGAAGGACTAAAGCTCTGATACCACTGAAATATCCCTCATCCAGTTGATCATGATATCTACTATGGATCTAGTGTTTTGTCTCACAGATCTGATACTCTGGGGGTTTCTGGATGCGTTTTATCTTCAGATCTGAGACTCTGGGGGTTTCTGGATGTGTTTTAGTTATGTGCACCTCCTCAAGGCGTAGCGCACAAGAGAGAGAGATACCAAAAGACTGAACAAGAAGAAACTGTGCAACTGCAACGACTGTGTCACCTCCTCCAAACTTGCGCCTTGCTTTTGTGTAGTTGGGAGAGTGTGAGTGAATGAACAAATGAGCTAAGGTGCCTCCTTATTTATAGTCTTCCTATCCTTCTGGTTGGGCCAACTTCTCTTCTGGGAAGGTGTCTTTTCATTATACTTTATATTCTTCTTGGCCAACATCTCTTCTAGGGTATTTCAACATCTGTCCAATAGATCTCTTGCTTCCATAATCTTCTCCTCATCTAAGAAAGGTCATGTAGGAGGGAAAGATCCTCCCACAACTGCCAAAACATCAACACTCCCTCTTAGCTAGGGACGCATATTTTACGATGTCTTCATTTGGTAGTCCAATGACTACTTTGTAATATGCTAGCAGGCACACGGCTGCTACAATGCCTTTGGTAGCTCGAATCATCATGCATAGTCTCTGCGATCAAATGGTAGCACACACAACTACATACAAACTATCTGGTAATCTCCATGACAATCAACTAGTAGCACACAACTACTACAATGTCATCCAATAGATCACAACTGTTTCCAAGTAGTACACAACTACTGTCTAGTGACACATAATCACTATCAGGGGAACACATCCTATGTAGTATCACACAACTACTGTCCGAAGTCAGACATCCTCCTCTAGTGGAACACATCCACCGAAGTAGCACATAACTATTGTCCAGAGTCGCACAACCTCCGCGAGTGGAACACATCCACCGAAGTAGCACACAACTATAATCTTGATTTTGGCCAGTATTCTCATAACTGCAGAAGTACACTTGTGTGCACTGCAGTTGGCCAGTTTGTGCGCAAGTCCTGGGAGCAGCTGCTGCCAGTTGTTTTGCAATTTGCATTTTCGGTTTTCTGGGTTGGTTTCTCTGATCAGTTTCTATTATTTTTTCTTGGTGCTCTATCCTTGGAGACAGGTGCACCACCTTTGTTTGGCTATTAAGCCTAGAGTTTTCTTCCAGAATCATTCTCTGTCAAGGTTAAGGTGCTCGAGGGTGGCTTTGGCCTATGGTTGGGTGACAATATTGTTATATTTTCTATGGTTAAACAAGCACATCCATTTTATTCTAAGAGGTCATGGGCCCACACTATCTTTGGACAGTCTAACCGTTGGAAGATAGATTGGGAGGATTTGCTCAGTTGCAGTTGCAGCAACGAAACCCTAACCATCTCATTGAGGCACCTTAAGTGAAGATATTGACCTAATTTCTGGATAGACTAGTGCGCCCTAGCCTAGCGCATCTCTTGGTACTCTCAGCAAGCTAAAATTTCAAGTTTGAGTTTTTGGTCAAAATCAAGGGTTGACCAAGTCAAAGCAATTATGACTTATTCTATGAAGTCAGAAAACAAGTTAGAAGGGGCTTTTAACTTCAGAGCATGGAAGACAAGGATTGACCTCATCCTTGTCAAGAATAAAGTGTTGGATATTGTGAAATGAAAGATCGTGGAACCACAGTTCGAAGAAGGAAAAGAGAAGAAACCTCAGAACGTTGCAGTTATGGAGAAGTTCAAAGACAATGACATCAATGCCATGAGTATCATAGTGGACTCTATAAAAGACCACTTGATACCCTACATCTCCCATCTTGACTCATCTAAGAATATGTACGATGCCCTAACAAACCTCTTCTCAGTCAGAAACATTGGACATGTAATGAGTCTGAAGAATGAGCTCCGTGACATGAAAATGAATGATGATGACAACATAACATCATACTTTGTGAGGATCTCTCAGTTAAGAGATCAATTGCAAGCTATTGAAGAGATCATTTCAGAGAAGGAATTGGTAAATATAGTACTCAATGGTCTTCCCAAGACATGGGATGCATTTGACGCAAGCATGAACACAAGGAAGGAGTATCCTACATTTGAAGAACTTTGGACTTGTTGTGCAGAAGAAGAATCAAGGATTAGTGCAAAAGAGAAACCCCAAAAGAAATACGATGATCAAGCCTTCACATGAAGGTTCAAGAATTTCAGGAATAAAAAGAAGTTTGGCTCCAGAAAGAAACCAAATCAAGAGAAATATATGACAAAAATACAATGTTTCAATTGTCGAAAATATGGTCACTACAAGAATTGTTGTCCCGAGTTAAAGAAAAGGAAGGAAACACACGAAGCATCAAGTGCCGAAGAAAGGGAACCCTCAAAGAAGGTGAAGCAGGACAAAACAAACTTCTTCTTCTAAGACAAGGTAACAATATTCTTCGTAATTCTTGTACATACCATGTTTACATAGTTTCTGTACATATCTTGCATATCTATTTCTTAGAAGATAATATGTTCAAAGAGAAACTATACCTTGGAAGAATAACAAGAGAAGGATTTCTATCACGATGACTACAAGTTAGGCAATACACATGAAAGGATGAAGTACATCAACAACCCCTGGTAACAATTCATGTGGAAGCTATTACATAAGTAACAACTGCAAGATAAGCCGAAATTAGAATCAAACAGTAAGAAACCTAGAAGAAGTAAAAACAGAGAGAAGTCAACAATCAAGAGGAAATTGGAAAAGAATTGTGACACTTTGCAGAAGGCAATAAGGATGCAGATGGAAGCGTGGACTCTCTTAGATGGAGGGAGCCGATTATATAATTCCAAAAGAAGAACATGCATGAAGCAAGGATTAGGAGGGAGCTAATCCTAAACAATATTATCCATTGAAGATGATGAAGTATCTATCCATGGTAGCAACCATGAAAATTAGTATGTGTTCAGTTTGACTTTAGAAGAAGTATTCTTCAAAAAGAAGCCTTAAAGTATCCCTGGTTGTCCATCCACATCCATGATCCTATGATGAAAGAAAGAAGTTGGAATGTTCAGGGCATGGAATCTATAGAAAACTCCATGGACCCAAGAGCTAAAAAGAAACATGAGGAAGAACATGAAGATTCCAAGAGAGAAAGAAAAGATAGAACAACCAATCATTATATCAAGAACCACAAGACTACCAACTTGGTCTGAACCCTCTAAAAGCAATCAAGCAGAATAAATAGAAGTTGTGATAAGGAACAATGTATGGAAGACTTATGAATGGAAGCATTGTGAGATCCAGAACTAAAGGTTCTCCCAGATGGAGGGAGAAGACTATGATGATAACTTTGTTCCAGTAACCAGACATACTTAAGCCATTATATCTCCTACAATATCCATGGGTTGGAGTTCACATCAGATGAATGTAAGGACTATTCTCCTCAACAGAGTAATTGAACAAAGAAGCGTATATAAAGCAACCCCAAGGTTTTGAGGTATACCAGAAAAAGACTCTTGTATGCAGATGGAAGAATATCTTGTAAGGATTCAAACAACTTGGTGCAAAGCCTCCAATGCACAACACGAGTGTGGTGAAAAAATTTCAATAACAGAGATATTATATCAGAATGGTTACTCAGAAGTCTAGGATGATGGATTGCTAATCCATGACAAAATCTTATGATGAAAGAAGAAGTGCCACTTGGATATGTTCCAGTTTGACCCTTGCCACGATGTTATGAGCTAGCGGGAAACAAAAGAGCTGAATCCAACTATGATATACTATAATGATCAGAGCTATATGAAGCCTTCAAAGAAAACCAGTGTTCCAGAAATACCAAAGTACATTGAGATCAAGCATTACATTCTTCGTGGTGAGGTCCAGAACGGAGAAGTGGTTCTCCAATATATCTCCACAGATGAGCAGATAAGCAGATATTTTGGTAAAGCCTCTGTCCAAGATGAAAGAGTTTGCGTACTCAATAAACAAGCTGGAGCTCGTGGAGACGACTTCCTTATTGAAAAGGGAAGAGATGACTTCCAGGTTGGGAGGGAGCACTGATGTGTTATTGATTTATGGACAGTCATTTTTAGTTCGAAAAATGGTCCAAGATGAGCAGTTCCTTTCCAGTTCAGAAAGTAGTTTGAAATTTCTGATGGACAGGCATTTTTTAGTTCGGAAAATGGTCGAGATTGAATGGTCATTTTCGTAATGAAAATAGTTTGATGGATTGTTGATGTACCATAGACAATGATTTCTCTTGTGGCCAATGTGGGGGAATGGTCTGGGACAATATTTATTTTTGACGGTCACTCTTAGTAGTGGTCAAGAAGACTAGTCTACCTCACCGGACAATCATTATTTCGAAGCTCACAGTTGTGAGCAGTTTTGAAGAATGGTCCGTTTTGGAGGTTGGTGCAGGACATTCATTTCCTTAGGAAATGGTCCGGACTCTCATTCCCTAGGGCAGATTCATTCTCTCTAGGTTGCACTTTGTTTATTGCCGGAGGAATGGCTCAGATAGTGAATGGTCTAGGTTCAACAATCAGGGACAAGCATTCCCTAGGGCAGAATCACTCTCTCCAGGTTGCACTTTTTTTAGTGTCAGAGGAATGGCCCGAATAGGTGATTGGTATAGGCTCATAAATCAGGACAGTTATTCTTCCTTGCTTGAGAAGAATAGTCCATATAGCCCATCATTGATGTTTTATTCTTTGAGGGTATATTCTTTTCCATATCTCACAGATGTGAGTGGAGGAATGGCCCAGATGACTTAGTTACATCATGATATTATTTCTGTGTAGGTTGATATCAGATGATATGATTGCCATGGAGACTGTATGTCTCTGGATATTAGATGTATGTTACTGTGGTAGATGTGTTCCATTGATTGTGACTATATGTCATTGATCAAGTAGCTATTTTCTACTTGGTGTGGTAGTGTACCATTGGATTGTAGTTGTGTACTACTATGGATAGACACAATTGTGTTTTATTGAATTAAATTGTTTTGATTGCCTTGTCGACTATCAGTAGTGTTGAAAATGATCAACAACTATATGGATGATTAGTGTACTGATGGACAAAGATTCTCCAGATGGAAAATGGTCCAGAACATCTATTCTTCTAGGACATATGCCCGGATTAGAAGAATGGTCCTAGTATCACTCCTTGGAGTGAGTGAATTTTTCAACATCATGTCTGATTACTCAGATGGAGTATGGTTTCAGAAGATGATGTAGTTGATATTGTTAGATGACACTGATAGTGATGATGGTGCTCGTAATTTGATCATGAGATAGCTTGTGTGGCTATGATGATGCTACCGATTCAATGGTATATTTGTGCTCAAGACCATTGCCTTCAAATACCTCCCTAGCTAGGAGGGAGTGTTGATATTATGGTAGTTGCGGGAGGTATTTACTTCCACGTGTAACCCTGACGAGAATAGAATATTCTGGGAAGCAAGAAGAAACCCTAATTAGTTGGCTAATAACCCTAGAAGACGAGTCGGCTCAAGAGAATGATTTGTATTAGGTTATTAGCCTCCAAGAGAAGAAGTCGGCTAAAAGGAAATGTTATATACTAAGTAATTAGCACCCAAAATGAGAAGTCACCCCAGGGAGTTTGGCAGAAACAATATAAATATAGGAGGCCAGTCTTCATTTTGGCCAGTATTCTCAGAACTGCAGAAGTACACTTGTGCACACTGCAGTTGTCCAGTTTGTGCGCAAGTCCTAGGAGCAACTGCTGCCGAAAGTTCTGCAACTTGCATTTTTGGTTTTCTGGGTTGGACTCTTTGATCAGTCTCTGTTATTATTGCTTGGTGTGCTATCCTTGGAGAGAGGTGCACCATCTTTGTTTGGCTATTAAGCCTAGGGTTTGCTTCCAGAATCATTCTCTATCAAGGTTAAGGTGCTCGGGGGTGGCTTCGGCCTATGGTTGGGTGACAATATTGCTATATTGTCTATGGTTAAACGAGTACATCCATGATATTCTAACAGTCTTGACATCCATTTGGTGTAATTTCCATCCCATTGCTTAAGCAATCACAATGATTGATCTAATGAAAGTGTATTTTGCTACAGGAGAAAAAGATTCATCATAGTCTTCTCCCTCTTACTATAAGAATCTTCTAGCGACAAATATCGCTTCACGCTTTCGTCTGCAACACACTTGATCTTGTAGATCAACTTGGAAGTCACTACTGACTTCCCTTCTAGTCTCGGAACCACCTCCCACACATCATTCTTCATGATGGACTTAATCACTGATACTCCTCCATCATGTCATCCTTCCTTTCCTACTTCTCAACAACTTCTTCAATGGTGGAAGGATCTGAATCAATGATGCTGCTCATCAACGCCACATAACTGGGAAACATGTGTGGTTTCTGGAACTGAGGCAAAATCTTTATCCCAATCCTTCTGACTGGCTTCTTCCTCTGTCACTGCAACAAGGTATATCGAGACAAGGGAATCCTCCCAGGAGATCTCACGTCTCCTATAAGCCTCTGAAGCTATGATCTAGCCTCCTCAAGTCCTGGAAGACATCTCTCTCCCCCTCTTAATCTATATGATCTTAGGAGCCACCTGCTTCCACTGCATTTGTTGACTTCTTCTAAAGTCTGATCTCCTATGGACTATACTGGGAGGTTGCTCCTCCCTACTGGATCCTAAGGGTTGACTCCCTCTGAAATATAGCTCCTTTTGAGCTGGTACTGTTGAAATATTGTAACTGCAAAGAGTATTCTAATTATTATTAATGTATTATTCATTAGATCAATCCCCTTTTGTGGATTGATCATGGCGGGTATTGTAAATGACCAAATCCCTTTTTGCGGATTGGTGAAACCCTAATTGTAATGGGCTAAATGAAAATTCGGCTCCAGAATATATTAAAGTGGTTATAACCACCTAGAATGAGAAGTCGGCCCTGCCAGTGAAAAGACACCCCAGTTCACATGTGCCAGATTGAATAAATAAGAGAGGCTAGTGCCTCATTTGTTCACTCACTCACTTGATGACCAGAGCGCAAGTTTGGAGCTGCAGTTGGAGAAGAAGGAAGAGATAGAGAGAGGTGCATTCTTGGGAGAGGACTTTCTGTATTTGTTTGAGTTATCTCTTGGCATTGTATTGACTATCTATATTAAGGAAGTTTTTGCTGGGTTTTCTCCCCCATGAGGGTTTCCTAGGTTAAATGATGTGTCTCTTCTGATTGTGTATTTCTCAGTGATCCTATTTATGTTATTGTTATATAATGAAATAAAAAGAACTCAATAATAGCTTAAACCTTAACATGGAATCAGAGCTAAGCTGAAGAGAGCATTTTTCACAAGAGAAAGTGAAAAACGTTACTATTGCCGTACATGCAAATTAGGGCTTTTTATTGAAGAAGTATTTCAGCCCCAAAACCATCTAGAAAAGTGTGCCCTTCCTCAAGGATCACTTTGGCATCCTCAACACAACTTTTCAGTGGCTAGATCTCCTGGAAAGTGAAACCCTAGTTTTCACAAAATACCAGAAGTACCAGAAAACCAGAGTACCAGACGTACCATAAGTACCAGAGTACCAGAAGTACCAGAAAACCAGAAGCACTAGTCCAGAAATACGCTGATCAAGTTTGAGAAGGAAAAAATTGGATTTTCAGAAATTTGACTGCACCAGCTTACTCGACTCATCTTAGCGCATCTATCCCTTGGATCAGAATTTCAAAATTTGAAGTTTGAAAAATTAGGGTTTCCTCATAAAACCCTAAGTTACAGTTGCAG
>SNQJ01S0101070.1:42366-53001 GCA_010110895.2 Picea sitchensis
CCTCCTTGAGGCCACTGATAAAGCACTCTCGAAAGAAAGCATCAGTCATGCCCTCTGTTCGAAAATCCAGACGCTCAAATGCAACTATGAAGTCTTCGACTGTGCCTGATTTCTTCAATTAACCCCATCAGTCTTATTGTTGTATTTTCTTTCGGTGATTTGATCAGGGAATCTTGCAAGACAACCCCGACAAATCTTTTTGTACAAATAAAGATGTCGAGAGGACAAATGATGCCTTCTCCACTCACAAATCCTATATAAGGAGTCGAAGAACTCATTTGAGGGGGTCAGGGGTTGAGTCCGAGTCATTCTAGCTTCCCTCTCTTTGAAGCTCGAGTCTTTCTGTGTCTAGGTTGCTTTGATAAGCCTGCGTGATTCTGGCTCGGCCAGCACGAACCTAAAGTGGCATAAGCATTTAGTAGAGTCTGAGTGTCTGTTATCAGTGCATCCTGCACATTTACTCTGTAATACCCGGAGAGCTAGCTTTTATGCTCTGTGAAAATTAATATAAAGCTTCCGCATTATTCTGAAATCTTGTTTTACTGTCTATGTATTCTGCGCAAGTGTATTTCGGACGATTGCATGTTGAATTCCAGTTGAGCCGGTAAATTGCCCGTCCCTTTTGTTAAGGTTGTCCAGTTGGCGGATATTTGGCAGCAGTGATCAGTGGTAGTAAGTCCCGCAAGGCAGGTGGCCGCTAGAGCAGTTGTAGCTGAGAAGGCTAGTCCGTAAGTCCGTAGAACAACTTCAAATAGAATCGGTCTGTGAAGGAGACGCGTGATGGACTTCGGGTGGATGGCTTTATGATTGGTAACTGGAACCAACGCGTGCAGAAGACAGAAAGCATTACATCAAGCTTCATTCTCTTCCAGAGGAGGCCCCTGCTTACAAATGGTATTAGAGCCACGACACTTCATTTTGCCCCGGGTATGATAACAACCTCTGTCGATCTGTTATAGCTATTCGCGTTTTGTCTATATATATTTTGTTTCCTGTTAAGCTTTCTTGTCTTTACCTGGGGAAAAGGCCAGCAGCCTGTTTGAACACTTACTCAGTCAAGTTAGTAAAACTCAAAGCCCTCCCTTTCGGTGTAAAGGAAGAAATCCTTAATATGGATTCTGTGTCAGTTAGATCTGTACAAAATACTATTGATTGCTCTGCATATTCTACTGAGTCTGTTATTTGTGGTATGATTCATTTTATGCCATCCATAGAGAGTCTAGATCCCCGTCTAAAAAAAGTTTATAGAGGAACTAGGACTCCAAATTCTCCTAAATATGGCCTAGGGTATATAGAACAATGTGATGTCACAATACCAGAATGCCGATTTTCAAACCCTTTGCCAAAAAATATGACCAGACCTGCAGTAGAAGAAATCATGAAATATATGACAATCATGTCTAGTTGCCAACAAGGAGAATTTCCAGAAGACTGGATAAAAAAGATGACAAACTGGGATCTGTTTACAAATCCTGAGTCTAAAGAATTTCATACCTGTACTTCTTTAAATGAAAAACAAATTCTATCCAATCTATGGAAAGAATATATGGGCCAAGAAAAATGCTGGATCTCCTTTTATGAATGGAGAAAATTACATCAAAAGCCCATAGTCCAAGTCACAGGAGAAACCTCTGATACTCCTGGACATAAATGGAAGAGTATTGATGGAACTATCATTGAATCTAAGACCACTTTTCCACCCTTTCAGGGTATTGTGCTTGAAGATAGTTCCAAAACAGCTAAGCTATCCCTATGCTTACTGATGAAGAAAACCAATTGTCTGGGATAGATAAAAGAGTCCAGTCTGTATCAGAACAACTCAACTGGACTAATATAGCCTTAAGGGGAATGGCTACTCAAGTGTATCTCCCCAAAAACCATGTAAAACAAGAACATATTTATGACTTACAGGTCTCCACAAACACAGTTGTCCACTCTGTAAATCAAATTCATGAAAAGGTTGTGGATATTAAAGACAAAGTGGAAACCACTTTGCATGAAGTCTCTTTTTCATATAAAGAGAATCAAGAAGGCTTGATGGATAGTTTAGGGACTGCCTTAACTGCCATAGGAAAATCCCTTACTGATATCAAAAGAAAAACCATCAAAGAAGACAAGCCTATACCATCTTCATTTCTTCTGCCCAGCTCTCATATCTCCATTTTGTCGCCTGTATATAACCCCACAGAAATAGCTATCAAAAAGAAGTTTCCTTTTTTCTTTCCTCCAGAAGAAAAGCCTGAAAGCTCTAAACCTCCTGGAGAAGAACCTCTATCTATGGTCAGCATAAGAAAGCCTGCTTATGAAGACATTCCAACCCATTCTAATAGACCAGCTGCTCCAGACCTATTAGGCAAAGGAAAATTGCCTGAATCACAGACATTTGCAGATGATTGGTATCAAGAATGAAATATAGATAATCTCTATGTGGCTCAAATAAGACAGTTAATTGATAGGATGTTTGTCTCCTATAAAATAATGTGCATGAAAGGAAAAGGAGAGGTCGAAGCATGCAAAACCATTATACAATGCTTCACTGGAACGCTGAGTAAATGGTGGGAGGTTATCTCATCTCCTCTCATGATTGCAAAGATGGAATCAGAAACTTTAAAAGATGAACACGGAGATATAGTTTACCATTCTGATGGAACTACCATGAACAATATGATTGGTGCATTAACTACTTTGATTCTTGAGCACTGGTGTGGGACTGAAGTAGAAATTTCTGACAAACATGAGATTGTTCTTATGAACATGAAATGTAGAAAAATGTCAGAATATGAACAGTTCCATAAAGAATGGACTCAGAGAATTTTTGAAGTAAAAGACAGCAAAAACTTGTTATGGAAACAAGTTTGTATGGCAGCGCTACCTAGCAAATTTGTTGAATATCTCAAGATGGAAGAAACATTTCCCCTTCCATATGAAACATATACATGGGGAGAGATCTATTCTATTATTACTAAATCTCTACTAAGACTGTGTACAAGCATGAAAATCCAAAAGTCTGTGTCAAAAACATCTTATCTGCCAGACCAAAAGTCTGTATGTGAGCAATATGGCCTCTATAATACAACTTCTGGATTACAGACTAGAAAAAGGAGAAAAGAATACAAGAAAGACAGGAATAAGAAGGGCAAATATAAATTTGTGCCCAATACTCATTATTTTGAGCCTCAGGATATAAAACTCAAAACCCATAAACATGAGGCAAAGCAACAGATCAAGTGTTGGATCTATCGTAATAATGGACATTATGCCCATGAATGTCCTGAAAATGAAGCCTCTCGCAAAGGCAAAGGCAATATATCTGAACAAAGAGTAAGAGAAATCCAAGAAAAAAGAAAAACAGTTAGGTTTCCTTGTAATCGTTGTGGGGATCAAACACATGATACAAATTCCTGCCCTTATGGTCCCCATCCTAGACCTAAACTAGAAGCCCAGATGCTGAAAGAGGGCTATCTTACTACTGATGAATCCTCTGGAGAAGATTCATCCTCCGAGATTCTTATGAATCAAACTTGTCACTGTAGCAATCCTTATCAATGTACCTGCTCCGATTCTACTACCGATACCTCCAATATCAGTCTGCCTCCAGTCGAAAAACTTAAAGTTTGCATGCATAAGTTTACAGGGGATAGTGAGGCACAGATGCTTGCCCAAATTAAGAGTCTTCCAGAAGGAGAAATGAAAGCCTCCCTTTTAGACACATATATAAAGACTGTAAAAGCTGAGCAAAAGGGGAAGGGTTGTGATGGAATTAAGAAGCAACCTCTCTTTTTGGATGCCTTTTTTGATAAGAACACAAAAACTTATATTAAATACAATAGAGAACCAAAGTTGCAGAACATTTCAGTTTCAGATTTGGCCAAAGAAGTCTCTATGCTTAAAGTAACAATAGGTGCTCTCATAAGGGACTTAGATCTGCTGCAACAAGAAGTCGAAACTGGTTATCCTATAGATCATTGGGTCAGACAAGAAATAGGCATACTCAAAGAAAGAATTGAATCTATCCCTCCTCCTTTAGAGGATGCCCCGTTTGAAAATTTTGTCCCAAATAAAGCCGCATAAGAGCTAAAAGACATCATGGGAATGCAGGTCCTGCCTATTTTTTCTCAGAAATACTATGTCAAAGTACAGATAGAAATCTGTCATGAAATATTCAGTTTGATAGCCCTTATTGATATTGGATCTGATATTAATGTCCTTCATAAAGAAAAGATACCATCAAAATATTGGGGACCAAGCTTTGGATCAGTCACAGGCTTAGGCAATCAAGATGTCTCCTTTCAATATGAAGTCCCCAGAGCTAACATTTTGATAGATTCTTACAGCATAGGAATGAGATTCCATATCTCTGACCTTCCAGTGGATTTCATTTTAGGAACACCATTCTTATCAATGGTTTCTCCTCATGGCTCTTGTATGTGTGAAGGACTACCTGGCTATTTTATTACTATTCCATCTATTCGGGAGTTTCCATGCAAAAGAATTGAAATTCCTTTCATTTCAGAAAAAACATATGCATATTGGATATCTAAATTGCATGGTTATTGTTGATATATTTGACCGAGAGCAACAGAAGCCAGTCAGTCATTATTATGCTAAAAATACTCCATGGGAAATTTTTAAGACACACTGGAAACCTACATGGCAGTTGAGGAGTTCTGAAAAAATTGACATTGGTCTTCCTGGATTCTCTACAAATACTAGCTCAACAATTCTTCCTCCCCAACATGTTTTGGGACAAATTCACCAACCGATAACTATAACTTCCAGAGAAAAAATGGTTCAGTTTGGTGACCTGACTAGGCTCAGAGCAACAGATACGCAATGGTATGAACCTTCTGTCAGAGGATGGTGTAGATCACCTGTTTATCATTCTTTTCAGATCAATAGAATGCGTGCTCTAACAGATTGGCCTGACCAAGATCCTGCTGTATTAGTTTATGGTTTAAATTATGAACAATATAAAACAACTTGGTTCAATGCCTTTTTGTGGACTAGCAGATTTAACTTTTTCTATTCCCAAGTTAAATTTGCACATACATTTAGGGAATGGGAAGAACCAGATTGGTTGACAGATTGGTGGAATATATTTGGGCTAAATCCTATCAGTATAAATCCAGAGGTGACCGAAACTGCCAGGATGTTTCTTCAGCATCATAGACCGTTAAACTTTATCAGTGACCTCTTTTTAGAAGAAGATTTCAAAGAAATATTTATCAGAGAAAAATATCCTTGGATTCTCAGAACAAAGTTTATGCTGGGACAACCAGAGCATGCTGATAATGATCCTGATCTACTTCGTCAAGTATATACGCAACATTGGGACCCTTATATTTTCAATCAATATAAAGATCGTCCTTTTGACTAATTCATGTCTTGATGGCCGACAGTGGTGCCATCCGTTTTCCGTGGGTTGTCGACATCAATTCCACTTTGTACTTTGTAATAATTCTAGTTTGTGTCTTGAATAAAGACGAATCTTGGAAACTCGGAGCACTTCTCCGACTTTTGGTGTGGTTTGACCCACATTTCCAAGGTACGCTACTTCGTGTCATATCTGACAGGGGAATCTTGTAAGACAACCCCATCAGTCTTACTGTTGTATTTGCTTTCGGTGATTTGATCAGGTAATCTTGCAAGACAACCCCGACAAATCTTTTTGTACAAATAAAGATGTCGAGAGGACAAATGATGCCTTCTCCACTCACAAATCCTATATAAGGAGTCGAAGAACTCATTTGAGGGGGTCAGGGGTTGAGTCCGAGTCATTCTAGCTTCCCTCTCTTTGAAGCTCGAGTCTTTCTATGTCTAGGTTGCTTTGATAAGCCTGCATGATTCTGGATCGGCCAGCACGAACCTAAAGTGGCAGAAGCATTTAGTAGAGTCTGAGTGTCTGTTATCAGTGCATCCTGCACATTTACTCTGTAATACTCGGAGAGCTAGCTTTTATGCTCTGTGAAAATTAATATAAAGCTTCCGCATTATTCTGAAATCTTTTTTTACTGTCTATGTATTCTGCGCAAGTGTATTTCGGACGATTGCATGTTGAATTCCAGTTGAGCCGGAAAATTGCCGGTAAACGGCCCAAATGGTTGGTGTCAGTGTCAAAGGGTTCATAAAGCTCAACAACAAATTGGGTCCAAGCAATATATCCTTGACGAGAAGTTTTTCTCCATTCTTTCGGTGATTTGATCTGGGAATCCTACGAGATAACGCCGACAAATCTTTTGTACAAATAAGATAGCGAGATAAATGATGCCTTCACCTTACAAATCCTATATAAGTGAGTCTAAGAACTCATTTGAGGGGTCAGGGTTGATCCGAGTCATTCTAGCTTCCCCTCAAGTCGAAGCCCTTTCTATGTTCAGGTTGCTGGATAAGCCTCAGATGATTCGATCTACGTAACATCTAACCTAAAGGGCGGTTAATTTTAGTAGAGTCCGAGTGTTCGTTATCGCTGCGATCCTCGCGACATTTACTCAATTAATGGGAGAGCTAGCTTTATGCTCGCGAAAATTAATATAAAGCTTCCCGCAGATATTCTCAAATCTTTTTACTCATGTATCTCACAAGCGTATTTCTGACGATTGCATGTTGAATTCCATTGAGTTTAAAATTGCCGCAGAACGGCCCAAATGGTTGGTGTCGGTCGCTGGGTTCATAGCTCAACAACAAATTGGTCCAAGCAATATATCCTGATCGGTAAAGTTTTTCTCCATTGCCACCATTGCTAACATTCTTGATCTAGATGGAGAACACCATACCTGAAGTAGCTAAGTCATCTCAGAATGTGGAGAGAGAAATAATGTTCCATTTGTGTGACCCAAACTGCTGGGTCCAGGCCATCAATTCTAGTTACATCCACCACGAAGGCGATGTCTCTTTGAAAGTGATGTGGTTGAAAGGAATGGAAGAAGTTTCACCTTCAGTACTTTTAGGTGCATCATCATCGAGGATTTTGAGTTTGGTGAGTGCTACAACCACGTATTTCCAAGTTCATTTTGACTTCCACTTAATATGGACTGCGACATACATGGACGATGTGACCATGGAGGCATCATGTGAGGCAATAGTAGCACCGAAGCTGTTGCAACTCTTGTTGGTCCGCAAACCGGGATTGCGTGGTGTTGGAACAGACCTAGTTCTGGTTACTGCATGGCCAAGGATGACTCAGTGAACTCCAAAGGATATTTGGTCAAATCTTGGCAAAAGCATGGGTAAAAGTGATATGGGAAAATAGGATGAATTAATGGAATAGGTCTCAAATAATGGTGAAAAAATGGTGAACTGAAAAAGGTGCGGACAGGGTCAGAATTTTTTTTTTTCAGAAAAATTATATGGGGGAAATTGATGAGGGCAAAGAGATGAGTCTAATGGAATAGGTCTCAAATAATGGTGAAAATTTTTTTTTTTTTTTTTTTTTTTTTTTTGTTTGAAGAATGTTGTGGGGCTGAAATCCCCAAATTCGAACCGGAGAGTATTTACTAGCAAACTGAATACGATGTAATAATGATCTCAACAATAATTTGTTTGATTAAGCTGTTTATGTTCCCAAGTGGGTTGGCATTCAAGGGTTCTTGCATGCATGCTGGTTTGCCCCATGCTAACTCTCTGATATATCGCAAGGGTCCAACAAGTAGTGTACTGCCCAATATCTCGGCATTAACTATGAGGATAGACCCACTTTTTAGCCGTGACACCACTACCAAAATTAGAGTATCTTCCCGAAGTGTTGTCTTTATGTGACATCTATAGGCAACCATCACCATAGGGTTTATCGCAGGGTTTCAGAAATCTAGGCCTCTGTCCCCGTGACACAGTGTTGTCCGGATGCTTCTACCACCGGAGGGTACCAACAAGTTACAAGGGTGGCCGTCGCATCGCAAGGCCAAGAACCACTTCTGTATTTCCTCAAGGCAGGCGAATCCCCAACCGCTGGTTTATGCTAACGATGCATCTCTGTGGCTTAAAAGACGCCGGAATACGTCTCTACCAAAAAATACCCACAATTTCTGCCAAGGAAAGTGTTCGGAGCACCACTTGGTAAGATGTACCATACATATAAAATATGTAATGGTAAAATGAAAATGCCAGAAAATGACACGTAATAATGCTAGTGCCATCCAAAGTATAATCTTCACAATACACGTAAATGATATACCAAATAGCAACAGTAAATAGCACTTTGAATCAGATAAAAATGTTCACAGGCCTCTTCTAGGGCTACCTCCAATCGAGCAGTTCTCTGCTACAATAATATCCAAGTTAGGGTTTTTCATACCCTCGCACCTTCATTTATACTAACTATGTCTATTAAGAGAAGTATCTAGGAGGAAGATCCTTCTAGAAGCAGAAGCTTCTATTAGGTCTTCTTACATCCGCCTTATTCTATTTTATTGAAAGGCCTTATTAATATTGACCTTTATTACATCCGAATACATTGATCTACCTATGTGCGGGTTAGGACCTTAACACTCTGATACCATGTTGGATTTTCCTTATTTACAGATCATTAGTGTTACTCGTGTTCTTTTACTTTGTTACCATTAACATATATATCATGTACTAAGCAATAACAACATAAACAAGGGACAAAAAAGAACACAAGAGATTTATCCTCGGAAAATCCCAAATGGGGAAAACCCAAATAACCTTTCTTAGATAGATTCCATTCACAAAGCAAGTCCAATCAGATAAACCCTGGCACAAGTGCTAGCTTTACCAGAAATACCACCCCAGCTGCAGCAACAAAACCATACAAAGGTAGCACACCTCCTCAAGGAGTGGCGCACAAGAGAGAGATACCAAAACACTGAGCAAGAATAAACTGTGCAGCTGCAACTACTACGCCATCTTCTCCAAACTTGCGGCTTGCTTCTGTGTAGCTGGGAGAGTGTGAGTGAGTGAAAAAATGAGCTAAGGCACCTCCTTATTTATAGTCTTCCTGTCCTTCTGGCTAGGCTCTCTTCTGGGAAGGTGTCCTTTCATTATACTTTATATTCTTCTGGTCCGACTTCTCTTCTAGGGTATTTCAACATCTATCAAATGGATCTCTTGCTTCTGAAATTGTCTCCGCATCTAAGAAAGGTCATCTAGGAGGGAAAGATCCTTCCGCAGCTACTAGAACATCAACAGATACCACTCGTGTGGTCCAATAGAGCATAGATAAAGGTGTTCCCTCCTCAAAGTATGCCAACATCCCATGATTTAGTCAAATGATGGTCCAAATATGGAGCACCCTCATAAAATGTCCATAAAGTGATGGTCATGTTATCACAATATTTAACAATTGTGCAAAGCCTTTCACATAATGTTGATCTTGCGTAACAATTGGAAGTAGTTGTCACTGTCACCTAGACAAGTACTTCCCTCATTTTAGTGTTGGGTGAATATCCAACACAAGGGGGGCTTCCCTTGTGACTTGAAGGGATCCTATAGCAAGCTAGAGGCAAATCTATGGCCCCCTATCCTAGTCACTCAATGATATAGACTAGGTTTAGGAAGGCAAGGAGAGTTAAAATGAGGTTTAGGCAAGGTAATTGAGATAGTATGCGTGTGTGAAGTGTTCCAATACATTCAATAATCAATACCAAGTCTAAGAAGAGAAATAAAGGCCCCAAAACACTAGCTATGAATGAAGGAGGGTTGTTGCAATAAATCTTGCAATGATTTAACAATTTATATTAGCAAAGTACATTTGTAGCAACAACAAGAGATCAACATTCAAAAATTGCCAATAAATTATTAAAATACAACACTTAACAAGTGGAATAAGATCCAAGTGTCAAACAATGATTTCAGCCTTCTTATGTTGAAGTTTTTACCTATACAGCTAGCAATTGCGGTTCTTCTTTATTATTACAATCATTTATCACATTAGTTGTATAGATAAGATCACCGAAAGAGAGGCAATCACATAAACAATAGAGACACACAGATTATCCTGGGAAACCCTCATGGGGAAGAAAACCCAACAAAACTTCCTCAATATAGATAGACCAAACACCAAACAAAATATCCTCCTCTACTCCTTCACTAGGAAGAGTAGCGCACCACTTGACCAAGAAATACCAAGAGATAGACCAGATACCCTCCTTGACGTCACCCCTAGTTGCAACAACTTCTCCTCCAAGACTTGCACACTACAGAGCTATGTGTGTATATTTCCAAATGAGGCACTGACCTCTCTTATAAATAGTGGTCTGTTAAGTCTATAATTAGGTCTGGGCCGACCTATCACTTTATCCTCTTAATTTACAATTAACTGTCCAGGCACAATAGGGCTAACGTTTACTAAGGCACAATAGGGCCTAATTAATAGATATAATATAATATTATATTATTCAACATTCCCTCTATTAAAATTAATGCATTTGCAAGAGCCATTATCCAGTAGGATGGAAAAGACCGTAGTTGTGATGTAGGTTCCCCAATACACTCCTGGGGTTCTTGGTTTGGGACCAAGTAGTTAGAGCCATGGAAAAAGACCCTAGTTGGGCCCCCAGTGTATTGCTGGGCTTCTTGGTCAAGGACCAATTAGTTTGATGGTATAAGTCCCTAGATGTGTTCTAGGGCCCCTGGATGTGTTCCAGGGAATCCTTGCTTGGTGCTTGGATTGATCCTTGG
>SNQJ01S0101071.1:0-30799 GCA_010110895.2 Picea sitchensis
CGTGCTTAACCTTTTCCATGAGAATTCCCTCAATATATAGGAGATAATGAATTAGTTACTTGGATAAGAATGATCCCAAAATATCAGGGAATCCAGTACTAGGATAATCATTCGAATGCCATCTCATCCTTTTAGAAGATTCCCTTCTAGCAGCATCGAGAATTCATCTTTTTCCTTTCTTTAGAAAGAGTTCGCACCCTAGCAGTTCAACACAGTGCGAACTTATCGCACCCTGGCTTAAGGCAACCTGCGAGAATAGGTCATTCTCGCAGGCAAATGTATTAGCAGTCTGCGAACCTCCTTCAAAAATGATATTTATGGAAAGAGAAGAAAGTAAATTTTCTCAAGAGAAAGTTCTTATGAAGAGCCTGAGTACACCATCATCAATACATCATCATGATGACCAAAATCATGGGTAACACCAACATATTGGAGACACCAATCTCCTCATTCTGTCAATAATGTCAAATCTTCTCTTTCCCTCAAGCCTTCACTTGTATAAAACTATTGCTCTGTCTCTGTTGTCATGAAAAATTCCTTTAGTTCACAATCTTCTTGATTTCATAAGTTCCTTATAACTTGAATTATATTCCTTTCATTCTCTTCCATCCTCATGCCTCATAGCCTCATATATTCTCTTCACATGATCCACACACTCCCTCATTTCTCACACTTCACTCTACACTATTGAATTGGATTTGAGCATCATTATTTATATAGAGAATACACCCATGGGTTTTTCCACATATCCAAATATTTATCATGAGATCAACACTAGATTTCTTGGCTCTTCCCTAAAATTGGGTTGTAAAAGTTCCTTTTCAATAAATCCCAAATTCCTCCTAATTCGCATGTTGACTACTCACTAGACATAGCATAAATCTTAATGCTCATCAACCATTTGATCAAATGCTTGGTCAAATAGAAACCTTTGATCTCTTCACTCACCTTCATAACCCTGAAATTCAACAACCATTGGATCATCCCTTGATTTAATTTCAATCATTTATCTAGTTTTCTTTGAATCATGATCGTCGATCTACTCACTATCCACCTACACACACAACATGGCTTCAATGCTCGATGACCATCTGATCATTCCTTTAGGTTTAATATTAATTGTTGGTCTATGTACTATACACTAGAACACACCATGCAACCCCAATGCATAGAAACCATTGGATCTTCTCAATTAAATGTCAGTCATTTATCTCATTCACTGTGGGTCTAAGGAATTTGTGTTCAAACTTCTATGACCTCCAAAATACACTTTCATGTTTCACCACACTTACTTTGCACCCATACTTAGAAACATTTATAATTATTTCATCATGGGTCTAAGGCATATTATTTATTCTATAAATACTTCCATGGTCTCCAAGGTACACCTTCGTGTTCCACCACACTCACTTTGCACCCATACTTGGACAATTTCTTGAAGTCTCATCGCGGGTCCACGGATTCACGTTCACTTCACTATTTATTCACATATTCCCGATTCTCCACCACTTTGTTACCTCTACTATGTCTTGATACTTAGTCGATTTTTAAGATTTCAATGTGCTCCATGAGACATCATGATACTTCTTCGACATGCTCCATGAGACATCTCTATCTTACCGATTCATTCATGATACTTAGTCAATTTTTGAAATACTACTGTGGGTTCGTGGGTCCAAGGTCACTTCACTATTTCTTCATATACTCCCAATTCTTTTCTTGTTCCAATCCTTTGTGTTGATGTTACATATGGGGTGGATTTCACATGGACTTCTTCTGATGTGGCATTGGTACATGTCCTAACATGTGGCATCTGCATAACTACTTGTTATGGTACTGGCGTGGTACTGACATGGACTCCCTCTAATGTGGCATTCATCTTATTGGACACATGGAGTTGATGAGGTTTCTATATTGGCACTGTCGTGGCTGACATGACCCATCATGTATCAAACCCCAATCCTTTGATATTAGTTGTTGATCTTCGATGATAAACGATCAAGATTTATTTGCTAAAAGTTAATTATTTTCACATGGTTCCGTAACTTTCCCATTCTTATTCAAACAAATTAATGTATCCTTTTCATTATAAACCAACTTAAGTTGTTTTTCTTTATGAGTATGGGATATATCAACCATCGTTATTCACTTCTTTTCAAGCTCAACACTTCTCATATCTGCAATGAGATTATTTGGTCCTCCTCATACCTCCGTATGGAATTTAGAAACTCGTCGTTCTTTTTTTGGCATAGTTAATTCGAGTGCTTCCTCAATCTACTCTTTGGTTTTAGCAGTCTCCCTCTGTCAAATATTGTTTCTCAATCAAATCCAGTTATCGTTATTATTTAAACACAAAGGATTATCATCATAGAGAGAATACAAAATTTTATCAATTTGTTGAGAATATCCCCTTGCCATACCTTGTTCCTCGATTTATTCTTTATTAGGGTCATTTTTTTCCTCTTCCAATCTCACTATACTTGTGCAGCCTGATTTCTCTTGGATTGATTGTTCAAAATCATCATTACCTCACATAATATTATAGATGCATATAACATTCTCTTGTTCCTTTGTCTGGTTCGGTTCTCTGTGGTCCTAGTTGTCTCCCCTTGTATTTTGACATCAATGACAACATTCCTATTACAGTTATATCTTCCTTTGACATCAATGAAAACATTGTTTCCAAAAATCTCCCCCTTTTTCATTGATGGAAACACTTATTTAATTATTACTCCTCTTCTTCCTGAATGTCTCTCTTTCTGCAAATATCCCCCTTTCTCTCTACTCTCCCCTTTTTACATCAATGGCAAAGGGATATTATCCCCCTTTCATTGTAATCTACCTTCTTATCTTTCTGCAGCTCCCCCTAAGCTTTTCCTTCTTCATGAAACTTTTAGTGATTGAATGGCATAGGTACCACCCCCAATTTCTATTTGAGATACTCAAATACTTCTCTAGGAAGGGATTTTTTAAAGATATCAAAAACTTGTTCCTTTGTGCCAATATATTCTAGCTTGACATTTTTTTCTGTGACTTTCTCTCTCAAGAAATGGTACTTGATTGGAATGTGCTTTGTCTTAGAATGCATGCCAGGATTCTTGGAGATATTTATTGCACTAATATTGTCACACAATATCAATATTGGTTGATTATACTCTACCTAAATGTCCTTCAGTATTTGTTTCATCCAAAGGACTTGTGTACAACATGTTGTTGCTACAAAGTATTCTTCTTATGTTGTGGATATGGAAATTGATGATTTCTTCTTATTGAAACAAGACAGTAGACTATTGCCTAGAAAGAACGCTCCACCATTGGTGATTTTTCTATCATCCACACTATCTACCCAATCTGCATCTGTGAAAGATGTCAGTGTAAAGTATTTACCTATGGGATACCATAAACAAAAGTCCAACATGCCTTTCAGATATCTAAATATTTTTTTTACTACCTACACATGTGTTTCCTTTGGTGTATCTTGATACCTTCCAATTAACCTTACTGCTTGCATAATATTTGGTCTTGAAGTTGTCAAATACAATATGATTCCTATCATTGACCTCTACAAGGTTTTATTTGCTTCCTTTGATTCATCTTATTTACTTATCTTACAACCAATGACCATGGGTGTGTTGAAAGGTTTACAGTCTTCTATTTCAAATTTATTCAACATCTCTTTGATATATTTTGTTTGAGAAAAGAATATGCCTTTGCTATTTTGAGTAATATGTAGTCCTAGAAAGAATGACAATTCTCCAAGCATGGACATCTCAAATGATTTTTTCATTTCTTCTTAAACTTTTGGCTCATTCTATCAACATTACTTCCAAAAATGATATCATCCACATAAACTACAATGATTAACATTTGTACATTGTCTATTTTGATGTAAAGATTGCTATCCATTGTTCCTCTTTGAAACCTTGTTGTTGCAAGTACTTGTCAAGTATTGAATACCATGCTCTAGAAGCTTGATTTAATCCATAGATTTATTTCTTCAATCAAAAAATATAATCTTCATTTTCTGACAATAATAATCCTTCATGCTATTCAATATACACTTCTTCCTCTAAATATCCATTTAGGAATGCTGACTTGACATCCATTTGGTACACCTTAAAATTCTTGAAGTTGGCATATGCCAAAAAACATCTAATGGCTTCTAGTCTTGCAATAGAAGAAAAGGTTTATTCAAATTCAATACCTTCTACTTGAGCATACCCTTTACAGACCAATATTGCTTTATTTCTTACTACTTTTCCATCTTCATTTAACTTATTTATGAATACCCACTTTGTACCAATCACATTTTTATCTTTGGGTCTTGGGACGAGTTCCCATGTCTAATTTTTCTCAATCTGGTTTAACTCGTCTTCCATATCATTCACCCAATGTTGATCATTATTGACTTTTGCAAAGAATTTAGGCTCTATTTCGAAAAATAAAGAGAGATTTACCTATTCAGATACGCTTGCTAGTTTTCTCCTAGTTTGAGTCTTAGCATTTTTATCACCAATAATTAAGTTTTCTAGATGATGTTTCTGCACAAACTTTGATGGTGTTTTTGTATCTTGGAATTTTGTCTCTTCTTCTTCTTCATTTTATTGTTATTCTTCTTCATATTCTTCCTCTTCTTCTTTGTTGCAATCTATTTCTTCCTCTTCCAGTTTGTTCTTGTGTGGTATTTCTTCATCTGTTCTGACATTAATTCTTTCAACAATATTTTATTGTCTTTTGTTGTAACATCTATAGGATTTTCTTCTTGATGAATAACAAAGAAAAACTCCATCTGATCATGAGTCAAACTTTCCTATATCCTCATCATCTTGTTTGATGTAAAATTTTCTTCCAAATATTATGAAGTGTTTGAAATATGTTGGTTGGTCTTTCCATAACTCATAGAGTGTCTTATCACTGTTGACTCTGATTTTCCATTTGTTTAGAATGTAAAAAAAAATTAAAACTACTTCTCTCCAAAAATTGTCTGATAATTTTGCTTCATTCAACATTGTTCTAACAATCTCTTGTACATGTTTGTTTTTTCTTTAAACTACTCCATTTTGTTAAGGGTTTCTTAGGACGGCATAATGTATTTTTATTCCATGATTTTTAAAAAATTATTCAAATTCATAGGATGTGAACTCACCTCCATTATTTGATCTTAAACATTTGATTTCTAGATGAGTCTCATTCTCAACTAAATCTTTGAATGATTTAAATTTTTCAAATTCCTTATATTTATTTTTGAGAAAGGTAACCCAAGGCATTATTATATAATCATCAATGAGAAACATAAAATATCTTTCTCCTTGCAAGATTTTTGTTGTAGTTGGTCCATAGATATCTCTATGTATAAGTTCTAATGGCTTGGATGTTGCATATTCTTTTGTCTTGAATATCACCCTTGATTGTTTTCCATGTTGGCACTTCTTGCAAACAATGTTTGATTGTTTTGTGATATTTGGCATATCTCTTACTACTTTTTTGATATTGATTTTTACCAAGTTGTCAAAGTTCATATGCCCCATTCTTTTATGCCATATCCAAATTTCACCTATCTACCCCATGAAGTATTTTTCTCCATTAATTTCATCAAGTATGTATACATTGTATGGGGTTCTAATTACTTTTGCAACCAGATTGCCTGGATTTTCTTTTCTGATCTCACATTTTCGGGAGTCATAAGTAAGAGTGTGTCCTTGCTCACACATTTGTATTACACTAAGAAGACTATGTTTCAATTTTTCAGCACACAGAACCTTTTCAACTTTATCTCTTACATTTTCAAGACTGAGTACCCTTTACAACTATCTTTGAACTGTCATTATATACAAAGATAACATTGCCTTCATTATTCTTTAGGGTGATAAAATTTGTTCTATCTCCCATCATGTAACTAGAGAAACCACTGTCAATGTACCACTTATCCTTATTATTTTGTGTGCAAAGTGTATATTGAATGAACAAGGATTTTTATTTTTTTTCCTTTTGTTCCTGATTTATTTCCATGATTGTTGGGGATTTCTCTTTCTAATTTTTTTTTAATCACTTCTGCAAAAAAAAATTACATGCCCACAATTATTGTAGTTATAACATATGATGTTATAGTTCAATAAAGGGGAAAATGAGTTATAATTTCTCCTTGAGAATCCACAGACATCTCTGTTGTTGTTCCTCATGCAACTAACTCTTACATTTGTTCTAAAATATATTGTTTTATGACCAAAACCATTGCAAGAATAATTGTTAGTACTAGATTTGATCCAGTCATTAGTGTGCATATTGGTCGAAGTTATGAGGTCAATTTCGAGGAGTCGAAAGTTGAAGAGTGTTGGGCACTTTAATTGTCTAAATAAATAGATAATTAAGGTGCTCAATATAAATTGTCAAACCCATGGAAGTTTTGTTATTGCAAGATAATTGTGCACAGTCTATGATAGATTGATGAAAGAAAACATTAATCGAGTTGCAGTATTGAAAAAAAATAGAGTTTTGGAAAATCAAACACTAGCACAAGTGGCTGACACAGCTGGAGTTCTAATCTACTGTTGCAGGATTGAAATCACACTTGCTTAATTGAAATCTAGATTGATGAGTGTATAATAATCATGGATTATATATCTTATTCTGATTTTCTATTTTATCCTTGCAGAAAGGAATTCTATGCTAATTGTAGAAAGGAAATCTACTTTAGTTGCAGGGAGTAAATTCACACTTCTAATTACTTATTGTTGAAAGAAAAGTTTTATCTAGTACAAAAAGACAATTCTCCAACAGTATACAACACTTGACTTCTGATTCTCATGAGACACACTGATGCACATTTGATGGACATGAACTGAACTGTAACAATAATTATGATCTAAGAATGCTAACAGGTTATTCACATAAATCAAAGTAGCTAATCTAAAATAGAAAAATAGAGGGGATTCTATGAGGATGGTGGGCCCTTTCCTTTTCACTGAATCCACTCAAAGAGATCACAGTAGGTTGGAGAAACTCAAGTTGCCTTCTTTATTAAAATCGCCAAAATTGTTCAATTACAAGTTGCTTCACTTTACTTCACAATTCCACAGCTAATCTCCATTGTTAATGATTACAAAATCTCTGTTATTTAAACACAGAGTCATTTAGTTCAAAATGGACTCAGAACAGCCTTGAGAATCCCATATTCTCAAGATTTTCGAGAGATATGTCATATTCATCAAATATGGACAAAGCATCAGCATGAGCCAAAATGTATAACAGCAGAGGATCATTCTTCAGGATTTGACTTTCAGGATCGATGGCCATCTGTTGTAGTGAGTGTAACAACTTTTAGAATTGGTGTGCATATGTTGCAGTCGGTGTAACAACTTCTAGGATAACTGGGCGTCTGTTACAGCAAGTGTGACAGCTTCCAGGAAAGGTGCACGGTTGTTGTAGTCATGTAACAACATGCAAGACTATCACACAACTGTAACAAAAATGATGTTTCTTTAAGTCTTGGCAATTCTACAAATTTTGATGATTAGTTGCGCATTTATGGGTAAAATATGAGAAATACTACCAATCAAACGTGTTAAATAAATAAGAATATCAAAGCAAGATTAATGATTCATACCTTAGGAAAAAGGGTCTTAGCAGTATTAAAACAAGCATTTAACATAGGAATGATAAGTTTGAAAGGGTAAAAGATATAGTGAAAAAGGGACATTTCTGGGTCCTAACATGCCCCCCAACTGAAGACATTGCATGTCCTCATGCAAAAACACTTTCAAACCTGCCACTGAATCTGAAGTAGGGAGATGAATCCTCCCATGTAAACTGCTAAGACAATTCGTTAAGTACCGGTATGAAAAACTATGTGTACCCCCAATATCTGTTAGCTCAAAAAGTTGTCCTGCTTGCCTGGTCTTTAAGAACATACTGCAATAGAGGTTATTATGTTTGAGCTGCTAGTGAACCAACAACTACTCTATTACGTAGGGATATCCTCTTTCTTAATGGTTCTTGTGGAGAAATAAGGTCAAATTCCGTTTTAACTGAGAGGTTGACTGGTTCTTCAGGCTGGCCAGTGACTGATACTTTTACTATTTTATAGCTTGCTTCAAAATAGATATTACCACATTCAGAGCACATGAGCTCTCTATGTTGGTCCATAACAACTTTTCTAAGTGATAATATGTCTAAGGATATCCCCTCTAGATTGTTCTAACGAGCCACCTGTACTTCATCCCTTAAGGAAGCCAACTCTACTTTGAGGCTGTCATTTTCTTTTGATAGTTCAGTAATCCTAGAATTTGCTATGTCCTAGATCTTCTTCTCAATTTGAGAAAAACGTTGAGAAAGTGGCACATCCTTGCAAGTTTTTGTAACTGGTTCTTGTGTGGCAGATACACCTAGGACTTGTTTGGGTGCAACAGTTGATTCTGGCCTGACTAATTCTTGTGGAATTATCTTTTCCTGGATAGTTGGTTCTTGTGTAACAACTAAGTTAGGGATGGTGGTATCTTGATGAACAGTCTCTTCTTGGGAAGTTGGTTCTTTTGTAACAACCATGTCATCTGAGGAGACTGGTTCTTGTGTAGTAGTCTTTGTAGTAATGGAGGGTAGTGGACGAAGAATAGGTATTGCATGTTCCATATCTGTCCATCCCACTGCTACTGCAGTAGACCTTGCTGACCGAGTTCTCCTCCTAGATAAAGTAGAGACAAAAACATTGTCTTTCTTTTTCATGGGCTTCAGAGAGGAAGGGTGTTTTTCAACAATCTGACAAGAAGAAGGAGGGCGTTCTTAAACAACTATACAGGGAGGAAATTCTGGAATGATAGGGTCTGGTAAAATATGTACTTCATTATTCATCGAGGGATGCACAAAATCATCAAGTGGAGTCGATGATTCTGCTGTAACTCGTGTACATTCCTCTTGTAATGATAAAATGGTAGCCTAAAATTCATTAAATAAGGTGAAACTTGGAATACGTACCTCCATAAATTCTAGTAGGGTATGAGTATGAGTAGACTCAGGACAATCTGTGGTAGCATCTGGTAAAACCCTGTTGATGCCCCTCTTAGATCTTCTTGTAGGCTTAGGTTTGATTTTCTGAGGCGATTCAGTAGCAGTAATAATAGGGGTTTGAATTGCTGTTGCAACACTAGGAGAGTTTCTTCTGTCGATTCTCTTCTGATATTCTCATCAAGATTGACGTTCGGCTGGATGAATTTATTCATTAGTAGATATAGTAGATACTGGAACTACTTTTACAACAACAGGTGGATTTTGAGTTGTTGTTGGTGCTGCAGGAGAAGGAATCGAGGTACTTGCAGTTGCAGTGGATGTTGGAGCTACTATTACAGTGGATCTCTCTGACCTAGTTCTTGTCCTAGGTAGTGTAGAGATAGAAGGAAGGAATTTCCTTTTCTTAGATTTAAGGGTCCGAGGGAGTTCCTCAACCACGACTATTGCAGAAGAGGGCTGAGGCTCATGATTTGGTCCAAGGATTTCTCTATCGACTACTGGCTCAACCACCATTGAGGGTAGAGGGTTTAACTGTACTGGTTCAAGAATATCAAGGCGTTTTTGAGCGGTGTGAGAGGTTCTTCGGATTTTTCATTTGGTGTTCAGAGTTGACTTATGAGAAGTTACAGTCGGGGTTTTAATTGTTGGTGCAGTTGAGGGTATAGGATTTGACTATTCTAGGTTGGATGTAACAACAAGCACAAGAATTGGCTCAGGTAATGGGTCATTAGGAATTCCCATTCCGTTATGAATCAACAATACTATTAGTCTATGGTTTGAAAGACAATTCATGGGGTGGTTGTATTTCTTAACAAATTAAGCCATGTTATGCAGGGATTGAAGTAGGTAGTAAGGGATGTTGATTAGCTTCTGATGTTGCGAATGTGACAGTAGAACAAAATTAGAAAAATAAACAACTTGATATCTCCCTTCACATGTAATGTACCTTTTTACAAATTCTGATACCTTCCCCCATGGATCTGGTAAGAAACTGACATCTACACCATGGCCTTTGGTCTATACTCGCTCATTTCCCATGAGAAAACCCTTCTTTGCATCAGGAAGATGCGCTTTCCTGTTAAACCATTTGACTCCTGTGGTTGGCAATCTTGTCACAGCCGCTATGCTCTCTTCTGTCATTGGAATCCCCACTCCGTGCACCATTGAATTACTGTCTGCAAGATTCTGACTGAATTGTAAGACTTTTTCTTCATTAAACCCCTGTAGCTTCTTAAAATAGGGAATCCAACCAGCCTGTAGAAATATTTGATAAACATTCGGGTGCAACAACAATGTATTGAGATTTTTTGGCTCATATCTTATGGGCGTTCCTCCCATGACGTTGTGCTTGTATTAGATAGTAAATTAGGAGGAGAAATCAACACCTAAACTAGATACAAATCAATTCGATCATGGATTTCCATGAAGAACGCAGTGTCGCAACAAATAAGCGGGGTTAGAAGGCGGCAGAGGTGAAATATAAAAAGGAATTTTGTGGTTAGGTCGACATGGATTTTCGTTCCCCCCCAGCTAATCTTATTGGCTCATAGTTTAATGGATTAGGACAATCAGTCAGGTAGTCATGAAATCATGCTTTCATATCCATATCAATTAGACACGTAAGATTATCAACGTACCTCATAACTTACCACCCGAACTTAGCTGTCGAAGTAACTTCACTATCCAACTGCCATTTAATCCGCATGGAGTGGCTTTAATAATGAGAGATGACTCCCGAACGTGATAAATTACGATATGAAAAGTGGAGATAAGTGGAGTCCTTTCTATGGTCGAACCGTTGAAAAGTTGCGGATGTGGAGTTTAAGTAATAATGAAGCGAATCTTGTGGGACAGAGAGAGAATAAAGTAATTTTTCAAAAATAGCGGAAATATTGACAAAACAACAATGTTGTTGTATGTAGATATGGAGAAAATGATAAGAAGGTGGTGAAGCAATGTAGAAAATAGCCAAAAGGAAAAATAACAATAGGTGTATCAACAAATATTTTGGCCGAATTGTGGCACTAGGTGTAGCAGTATGTAAATTGGTCAAAAGGGTGCAACAACATGTAAATCGGACAAAGGGTGTAACATAATGGAAATCGGCCAAAAGGGTGTAACAACATGTAAATCGACCAAAGGGTGTAACAACATGTAAATCGACCAGAACATAGAAATACTTAGTTTTTAAGAAGTTTTTCGACTTTCAAAAACTAATCCTTTGGCATCTTCCGCTGTAATATATCTTGTTTTTCTTCAGTTTATCTACACACAAGCAATTGTTTGATACCTTTCTAGGATAAATTTATTAGAAAAAAAGAAAAAAATGAAAAATAGAGAAATGAAAATGCGTGAAGCAAAATCAGAAAATTTCAAATTTGCACAACTTATTTATATACAAAATTTTATTTGAAGACAAAGTGTCCTAAAGTTTAGAAGGGGAAGGAGCAGGCTCTGTTCCCTTTAAAAATTGGTAATCTGTATCAATGGTACATCTCAATTTAAATTCTTCCTTGGAAAGTGGACATTGATACAAGCGTAAGCGATGACCATTTGCATATAACTGTGTATTGGATCCGTCAATAGTAATTAACCTGATTGTCCCATTGGAAAAAGCAATGTCTATATCGTAAGGTCCATGCCATCGTGTATGCATCTTACCCTGAAATTATTTAAAGCATGAATCATACAAGAGAGTCCAATCCCCTTTTTGGAATAATTTCTTCTTGATGACTCGGTCATGCCATTTTGTTCTTTGCTGTTGAATCACCATGGTTTGATGAATAACATCCAAACACTTTTCATCAAGCTCATTGAGTTGTTGCAGTCTGTCCTTCTGTGCCATAGTCAAGTTGAGGTTGACTATTGATGCATTTCTTAATCTTTTGATTTCGAATTCAATGGGAAAAATAGGGCTTTTTCCATATACAAGCTCATAAGGAGAAAACCCAGTTGTGTTCCTCAAAGTAGTTCGATACGCCCATAGAGCTTCATGCAATCTGTCAGACCAATACCTATGATGTTCTCTCATTGTCTTAGTAAGAATAGCTTCTATGACTTTGTTGGTACTTTCTACTTGGTCATTACCCTGTGGATGGTATGGAGAAGTTGTTCTATGTAAAACATGATATTGACTGATTAGGGCTTCAAAATTATGTGATGTGAAAGGGGGTCCTCCATCAGTTATTAATTCTCTGGGAATTCCAAACTTAACAAAGATATCTTCAAACAAGAATGCTAAGACAACTTCTTCTGAGGCCCTGATGAGTGTTTTTGCCTGCACCCACTTGGTCATGTAGTCTGTACAGACCAATATATAAAATTTCTGATTAGAAGGTGGGTTAATGGACCCTACAAAGTCCATGGAACATCTCTCAAAAGGCTCTAACACTACTTGAGTCTAGAGAGGCATCTCATACCTATGATTTGGCTGACCCATTCGTTGGCAACTGTCACAGGCCTGGACATACTTCTTGGCATCTTGAAATATGGTGGGCAAAAAATAGCCCATCCTTAATATTTTATGTCCAGTCCTTTTATCAGCAAAATGACCTCGACAAGGGCCATCATGGCAAGCTTTGAGAAGCTCATAAACTTCATCATCCCTCACACATTGCCTGATTTATTGATCCATGCCTATGTAGAAAAGGTATCCTGCTATCCAACTATACCAAGCACGAATGATTTTACTTCTTTCTCTTGGGGATAGATGTGGAGGTACCTTCCCTGCAACTAAGTAATTATCAATGTTGGCATACCAAGGTGAGTGAGAAGATAATGAAAACAAATGTTCATCTGGAAAGGAATCATCTAGTGGTGAATTATCATCATTTATATGTAGCCTTGAGAGAAAATCAACCACATTTTCTTTCCCTAGTCTATCTACTATAGTAATGTCAAATTCTTGAAGTAATAACAACCATCTTGTTACTATGGCATTAGTAATAGGTTTATTCATCAGATATTTAATTTTTGTATGATCAATATGAATAAAGGTAGGATAACCAGTGAAATAATGCCTGGATTTATTGATTGCATAAACTACTGCCAAGAATTCTCTTTCAGTAACTGTATAATTTAACTCAGAAGGAGCCATGTTCTCGCTGATATAGTAGATAGCATAGGGTTCTTTGTCCTCCTGTTTCCCTAGTACTGCACCAATTTTAGTTTCTGAGGCATTTGAATAAATGTGAAAAGGAAAAGACCAATTGGGCCCTCTCAAAATGGGAGTTGTGGATAATTTATGTTTCAGGTCTGTAAAAGACAATTAACAATTGTCAGTCCAATGAAAGTCAACATCTCCTGTTAATAGGAAAAACAAGGGAGAGGCAAGTTTGGATTTTTTTAAAATGAATCTCCTGTAATATCCAACATGCCCTAAAAAACTTCTTAACTCTTTCTGAGTTGTTGGAGTTGGAATGTCCTAAATTACCTGGATTTGGCTGGGTCTACCTGAATTCCTGCATAATAAATGAAGTGTCCTAGCACCACAGCTTCGCTCATCATCATATGACATTTTTCTGTTCTTAAAGAAAGATGATACTGTATACATATTTTGAGAAATTTTTCTAGATTAGTCAAGGCTTGATCAAAATCAATACCATAAGGTGTAAAATCATCCATGAATATCTCCATACAGTCATTCACCATATCTGAAAAAATACCAATTACAACTCTCTGGAAAGTGGTTGGAACATTAAACAAGACAAATGAGAGAACCTTGTAGGCAAATGTACCCCAAGGGATGGTAAAGGTGGTCTTATCTTGGTTCCGTGGAGAAATTTTTATCTGGTTATAGCCACTAAATCCAACTAGGAAAAAGAAAAACTTTTTCCTAGCTAGGTTGTCTAGAACCTGATCAATAAATGGCAGAGGGAAATGATCCTTATGCGTGGCCTTATTCAGGGCTCTATTTTCAACGCACACTCTCCACTTACCATTATTTTTAGGTACAATAACCAACGGTGAAACCCACTCGTTGTCTGATATAGGATAGATGAATCCAACATTGAGAAGTTTCTAGAGTTCCTCTTTAACTATTTCTTTAAGATTAGGGTTCATCCTCCTTTGGGGTTGGAAAATGGGTCGACATTATTCCTTGATGTATATATGGTGGGTGCATAATTCAGAAGAAATTCCTTTCATGTCCATGTAATCCCAGTAAAATTCCTCCTTATGTTCAATTAGTAATTTCATCAATCGACAAGTTTCAACAATAGATAAATTGGGATTGATGTTCAGGGTTTTTCCAGGTTTGATTTCAAGAGTGATGCTCTTAGAAATGACTTTGGGAAATAATTCGGCTATTGTTGTTTCGGAATTTGTTGTTACAACATTTGTTGTTGCATTGTTTGCTGTTACAACGTTTGTTGTTACATCATTTTTTGTTACAACTAAATCGATTTGATTTACAACATTTTTAGAGAACATTTCTAGGCTCATCTCTTCCTGGGAAATAGGTTCAAAGATTCCAATAAATCGATGTTGCATGTTCTATGTAATAGTAGAGGGGTCACATATAAAACAATTGATTAACTCATCCTATGTCTTGTCTTTAAAACTCAAGGATTTTCCTATGGTTAACACAGGAGGAACACTTTCATCCTCAATGTCCATCCATAAAGAATTTTTGGGTTCCATACTAGGTGTAGCATGAGGATACATGGTAAGTTTTTTTGTGTCATAACCATCAGAGATGGTCATGGAACCAGATCTACAACCAATGAAGGCCTCATATGTAGCTAACCATGGTCATCCTAGGATTAGAGGGTCCCCCCAAGATGGGTTTTGGGTTGCAAAATGACAAAATCAGCAGGATACTCCCATGAATCAACTAAAATGACTAAATCATTGATTACTCCTTCTGGTCTGATGGTGGAATGATCAGCTAATTCTAAAACAATAGGAGTAGGTTAGACTTGCATTCCGAGTTGCAACAATTGTGTATTTTCTATTGGCATAATATTAATTTCTACCCCTAAGTCAACTAACACATGGGGAATAGGTGTTTGGCCAATTTTGACAGTGACTATAGGGTTTCCTGGGTCACCATATTTAATGGGTGGGATTTTTCCTAATATCAATTCAGACAAGTCCCCCACTACATGCACTGTGAGGGGGTCCCTAGGTTTCCTTCCAGGTCTTCTGATACATAGATCTCTCACAGTCTTGGCATAAATAGGGACATCTCTAATAACTTGCAATAGTGGAATGTTAACATGCAGGTTTTGTAATTATCCTAAGAGATTGAAGGATGATAATTCCACAGTTTTGGTAATTTCCAATCTTTCAGGGAAATCTTCCAGTCTGTTGATTTTTTAATAGGTTGGTCAATTTATTCTATATCAACAAATGGTTTTTCTCTTGATTCCTTGTCTGATTCTGAAGATGGAGCATCTTCAATTATGGGCTCGACTATTCTCCCTGATCTTAATTTTATCTCATCACAAGGCATAGGAGTAATAAACAAAGTTGGAAAATTATATATATCAATATTCTAAACAACCTTATTATTTGGGTTTGGGTTAGGTTTCATAGGAATCTGAGGTCATAAGGGAGGATTGTTCTGTGGGGTATTGGGAGGCAAATGCAGCTATTGCTGGTGATACTGGGGTTGGAACTGTTGTTGATAGAGGTTTGGTTGATGGTTTTGATAGCCAATTTTTTGTTGAGGGCCTCTCCAATATGGGTTCCATTTCCCATGGTGACTCTGTTGTTGGGGCATAGGTAACCATGCATTGGAATCCTGATAAAGAGGGAGAATTGGATTTGGAGGGGGAACATTCATCTTACCATAAGGTAGTTGATTGTTCCAATAATTAAGTGATGTAGGAGAGAATTGAGAGTTCATACCTTGGCCTCTTAGATGCCATTGTCTTCTTTGTGTAATTAGATAGGAAACCTCCACTTCTTCATTAGTCACCTTCATTGATGCTTTTACACCTGGTAAAGAGGGACATTTTTCAGTAGGATGATCCAATTCACAAATAAGACATACCTGAATACTGTTCAGTGAGCATTCCCTTTTCAGATGTTTGTCTCTGCACTTTGGACAAAAAATGGACAATGCCTTTTCTGCTTCTGGTTGTTTTTGTTTAATATGCAGAGTATCCATTTATGAAGCAAAAGAGTTAATCATTTATTTTTTGAAATCTTCTAATAGATTACCTATTTCTTCTCTTGTTGCCCCTCCATTGGCTGATTTTTGTGCCCTTGAAAAGTGGTATCCTTGGTAACTGGATTATCCTTGAAAAAGTGGTATCCTTGGTAACTGACTTATTCCTTGTAGTTCCTCGAGAACATCTCTTGCAAAGATTTACAATGTCTTCATAGGATTCCTTAGATATATCTCCCTTTCCAAGCATATTCATCATGTCTAAACAATCATATCTAACCCCTTTTAGCAAAATAGTTTTTAGAATGTCCTTACTCACATCCAGATGTCCAGACCTTTGTAGATTGTACTAGAGTCATTCTACAAAATCTTCAAGGGTCTCATCCTCTTTCTGAGACATCTTGAACAATTCCTCCCTTTGTTCCCTTGTTCGATAGTAGTCTTGGTACTTTTTAAGGAAAAGATGCCTCATATGTACCCATGTTGAGATATTCTCTCCTCCAAGGATCATGAACCATCTTAACACATTTCCCTTCAATGTGGCTGGAAATAGTTTAATTTTATGCACAGTAGCAGTGTAGTCATAGATTCTACATAGAATATCAAATTCAAACATAAATTCATCTCAATCCTCAGTAGACAATCCATGGAAATTTGGTAGGGCTGAAAGAGGTATGTTCTTCATAGTAGCTATCCCCCTTGTAGGAATATTAGTAATAGGAAAAACCAGGTTAGAGATAGTATTTTCGTCATTTACCTGATCTTCATTGTTCTATGGCTCCTCTCCATTGAAATCCTCTTCATTATCTTCTTGATTTTCCATGGCTTCTCTCTCATTCCACTAAATACGGTAAGCATCCCACTCCTCCTTAGTGACTATCTGTCTGTTAATCTAATAAACAACTTCTTCTGGTCTTTCTCTTGGCCGAGCTATACTTCCCCGATCTTCAATATTCTCCAGCATTACTTGTTGATTTGTTGGTGACAAAATTTTAGCTTCAGCCCTTGATGAAAGCAATGTTTCGAGCTGGGGCTATTCTGATGACTGAGGAATTTGTCTCCTTGGAGGATTTGAAGGGAAAAAGATATATCCTTAAGAAGAATATTCTCTAGCTATAATCTCATCAACAAAGGTTGGTCTTCCCAGTGCAGGGTTCCTTTCTCCATGTCTTCTGGTACCTGTAGGGTTAGTATTTTTGGGAATACATCCTTTTGTTCCTCGATTCATGCAGAATTATTCATTCCTAAGAAAAGAAAACTAATGTGCTTACAAAAATCTATAATTATCTTCCCCGACAATGACGCCAAAATGTTGGGCACTTTAATTGTCTAAATAAATAGATAATTAAGGTGTTCAATATAAATTTTCAAACCCAGGGAAGTTTTGTTATTGCAAGATAATTGTGCACAATCTATGCTAGATTGATGAAAGAAAACATTAATTAAGTTGCAGTATTGAAAGAAAACAGAGTTTTGGAAAATTAAACACTAGCACAAGTGGCTGACACAACTGGAGTTCTAATCTACTGTTGCAGGATTGAAATCACACTTTATTAATTGAAATCTAGATTGATGAGTGTATAAGAATATTGGATTATATATCTTATTCCGATTTTCTATTTTATCCTTGCAGAAAGGAATTCTATGCTAATTGCAGAAAGGAAATCTAGTTTAGTTGCAGGGAGTAAATTCACACTTCTAATTACTTATTGTTGAAAGAAAAGTTTTATCTAGTACAAAAAGAAAATTCTCTAGCAGTATACAACACTTGACTTTTGATTCTCATGAGACACACTGATGCACATTTGATGGAAAGGAACTGAACTGTAACAACAATTATGATCTAAGAATGCTAACATGTTATTCACATAAATCAAAGTAGCTAATCTAAAACAACAAAATAAAGGGGAGTTTGTGAGGAAGGTGGGCTCTTTCCTTCTCACTCAATCCACTCAAAGAGATCACAGTAGGTTGGAGAAATCAAGTCGCCTTCTTTATTAAAATCACCAAAATTGTTCAATTACAAGTTACTTCACTTTACTTCACAATTCCACAACTAATCTCCATTGTTAATGATTACAAAAGCTCTACTATTTAAAGACAATCATTTAGTTCAAAATGGACTCAGAACAACCTTGAGAGATCTATCATATTCATCAATTTTGGAAAAAGCATCATTGTGAGACAAAACGTGTAACAACAGAGGATCATTCTCCAAGATTCGACTTTCAGGATCGGTGGCCATTTGTTGCAACGAGTGTAACAACTTTTAGAATTGGTGCGCATATGTTGCAGTCGGTGTAACAACTTCCAGGATAAGTGGGCGTCTGTTGCAGCAAGTGTGATAGCTTCTAGGAAAGGTGCGCGGTTGCTGTAGTTGTGTAACAACATGAAAGACTAGCACATAACTGTAACAACACCAATCTTTCTTTAAGTCTTGGTTGTTCTACACATTTTGATCATTAGTTGTGCATTTATGGGTAAAATATGAGAAATACTACCAATCAAACGTGTTAAATAAATAAGAATATCAAAGAAAGATTAATGAATCATACCTTAGGAAAAAGGGTCTTGGCAGTATTAAATTAGGCATTTAGCATAGGAATGATAAGTTTGAAAGGGTAAAAGATATAGTGAAAAAGGGACATTTTTGGGTCCTAACAAAGAGGAGTTTACAAATCACATGGACCAAAAGGGGATAGCGTGTGACCAATCCCTAAAATGTTTATTAGTGAAAACCAAGCCGTAAGGGCACAAGGCCAAGTTTTCACAGCTTGGGAAGTTATCGAGATAACAAAGAAGATAAAATTCACTTTAAATAGGCTTAGCCCCCTTCAAAATATGGGTTTTATGATAAGAGTGAGGCTTAAATATCAAGCAGAAAACCAAGATTTCAGGGATCGATAATCTAATGGTCATAAGAAAGCCTGATAGGTGGCTGAGGATGCATGTTGCATGGGAAACATGCATGGGATATAGTGCACAATTAGGGTGAGACGAGGGTTTTGAAAGCCACATGTTGAAGAATGGATCATGTTGCATGGTGGTGATATGGAAAATAAAACCACTCCCTAGGTTCGCGAAAATGGTATTATGGTTCCTCGAGATTACATTATCCACCAAATAAAAACAATTTCATCCTCTCACTCAGTTCCACCTGGAGCCAACACGACAACCCACTTGGACACCGAGGAAGCTGATGACACCTTGATGCATCAACGATGCATATTTTGGACCTGTCTAAGATTTCCACTTGTACGCAAAAGGCCCCACTAAGGATCTGGTTTCCATGCCTAACACATATACACATGGGATGAGTCCTAGAGGAAATTGCAACATTGACGTAAACCAATCTGAATTTTCCATGTGTCCATGGGTCCATGATGGCATAAACATGATGTCATATAAATTTTACACGTTTTCCCCAAATTATAAAAATCTTCAAAACATTGGGAAAATGACATGTTTTTTGAACAGGGGAACAAGGGAGAATATCTTAGCCGAGTGGGGGATTCACTGACAGTCTACCAAATTAGTAGGAAATTATCTGACGTGTAACAATATATCTAGCACTACATTCACATCCTTTCATTCATAATCATTCCACTTCCTGCAACTGACAAAGGAAAACAATCATTGCCTCAACATGTCCACTCATGCGAGCCCGGGATCTCAATATATCATAAAAAGTGTGGAGAAATTTTTACCTCTCGTCACTTATCTGGATAGACACATGTCAAGTTCCTACATAAGGAAACCAAAATAGTAAGGAAAAAACCAATCTACAAATAGTCAAGATTCTAAAAATAGGATATTCTAATGATGAATGTTGAAGATGATGACCCATCTGCAATGTCCCTCCCTACGGGAGAAGATGACCAACCATCCTAGATACAGATGTTGGGAGAGAATGTTCAACATTGTGCAAAGGGAGGAATGCTCCTCTCAAGTATCATTATCTCAATATTAAGTGAATATAGGCATTTAGGAATCTACCCTAACATGCAATTGCATCAATTGGCTAGCATAAAGCTGTAGCTCAAGGTAGGAGATTAAAGGATCCAGTTATTGATACTTGTTGAGCACTCAACACACCCTAAAAATCTACATCAAATCTCACTTTTTGGGAACCACTTGATCTTTTGGCATTGTCTAATATGGAAAATGTGTCCTTTGCTTATCATTTTTGTTTCTCATTAAGTATTTAAAAGATTGCTTGGACATGTGAAAAATAATTAACTTAAAAGATGAATATCTAAATTATAGAAATGACAGTCAAATTTTCTCTGGACGTGCTTAAGGATTCCGACATCGGGAAGGATTAAATGTGAAAGAAAACGCTAGAGAGAATCAAAGTTGCCGAGCCCTGATCTTCGTCGACATCGACAAACTTGAAATTTCTTTTGCGAAAAGCACCACCAAGAATATTGTCGACGATCGATCAATTTGGCATTGAAGAAAGTTAAAAGAATAAGCATTGAATGAAAAATGAAATAATAATCATCGACCACCTAGATGTTTTCGACATCAGGAGTTTCAAAAGCCGATAACCCATGAAGAAGCTGTGCGCTAGCTTTATTCCCAAGACCGTCAGACACTCTCCCAGCACCGTAAGTCGTAGTGTCGAGCCCAGTTCAGTGAGTTCAACTTAAACAAGGCCCCGAGTCCGACCGTTACGCATAAGTTAAGTTCATGGCCATTAGTGCTCGGTATCCCGAGTCAGCAACACCATGTCGATACCATACGATGAAGACAATTGGCGTCAGAAGTTTTCTCAGGAGGATATCGAAGGAAACATGCATACGAATACTGTCGATTCCCAATCTACCCACTGTTGGCCCTTGACCAAGTTTTGGGATAACCTGGGTCATTTTTACCTATTTTGGAACCGCAACAGCTAGTCAAAGAAGGACCACCAAGCAAAGCATCTCGGTCCACTTTTGGGCCCCTATTATGGTTTTTGGGTTAATGTAATGGGAAAGGGAAGTCGTCCCATGGGTTTACCCACGCTTAGGCCCACTTTTGTAATGTATAAATAGATGCTTAGTCTATATAGAAGTAGCAGTGCATCTATGTGATGTATGGCAGATGGCTTAGTGCTAATAGTTAGATCTGTGTGATCAGAAGTGGATTGTAAATTCTCTATGCATGATCATAAGAAGCTTGCAAGGCTAAGTGCAAGTTGTTGTAAGAGGCTTTGTGCTTAAGTGTAAGGAAGAAGGATCTAGCGAGCTGCACATATCTTCTATCCTTTGCAAAGAAGGGTTTTTGTGCTCTGTGTCGTAACTAATGGTTGAAGATACTAATAAAGAAGAAGATTTGGTGGATGTAGCCCCAGGGTGGGGGTGAACCACATAAATCTGTGTGTAACGCTCTGCGCTTCGATTAATTGTGTTTATCTTTGCTTATGTTATGTGCTTTTGATATATTCACTTATGCTTTGTGCTTCTTAGATATATATCATTATTATATCTGATGTATGTGCGAGTGCTTAGTGCTGATCTACAGGACCCGATGTATTACTATTGCTAAGTGATGAGATGTTGTAGATCTAAGTGAATATTGCGATGCTTTGTGCTATCTACGAAGTAGAATAAGGGTTGGATTATAATGTTTGACTGATGCTAAGTGCGCTATAAGTGGTATAATCACAGATCTATGTCTGAGCTAAGGTTGAATACACTTGATTCTTGCAACCACCCCTGCCTCTATCTCAGGTGAGACTTCATCTGCTTCACAGGTGTTGCTGAAAGGGCCGGTAGTTAGGGTTTTGTTGGTGTGCTCTTGAGCATTGAACCCTGGGTCTTCCCATCTGTGCCAACAAATGGTTCTGTTGTCGGGACTGAAACCGTGATTGCTGGGAACTGAAGTAAAGAAGAGAGAAGCTCTATGCATAGATCTACTGCTGAAGTGCATAGTATTGGGACCTGAAACTATGATTGCTGGGAACTGAAATAAAGAAAAGAGAAGCTCTGTGCATAGATCTACTGCTGAAGTGCGCAGTATCGGGACCTGAAACTATGATTGTTGGGAACTAGAGAAGAATAATCTTTGTGAAAAGTAATCTTTGTGTGTATATCTGTTGCCCTAGTTCACAATGTATTTTTTGACCTGTGAAGCTTTGTGCCAAGAAAGAAAGGTCATATCTGAAGAGAAGAGGTCAGATCTACAAGAAAAGAGGTTGATACTGAAGAAAAGAAGCCAGATCTGAACGCTTTATGATATAAGAAAAGTAAAAATGGAATCTCCTGAAGAAAAGAGGTCAGATATGCAAGAAAGAGGTAAGATTTGTAAGTTATGTGCTCTGATAAAGGTAAGAAAGTTCTAGATCTGAAATCTTTGTTCTCTGTAAAAGTAAGACTAGTAGAAATTTTTGTTTCTAAAAGCATGGATCTAGGTATTCTTGGTAGATTCTGTCCTAGCTTGAAAACTATGGCATTGTTAGATGAAATAAAGTTTGATATGAATAAATTTGATAAATATAATGATAGATATGTTATACCTATGCATAGAAAGAATTTTTGGACTAACAAATGGATGCAGGATCCTAGAAAGAAATTATTGCAGATTGACCCCTATGATCCTGGTGCGAAGTACATAAGAGGTTGGGGATCAGTTACAAGAAAAAGAGAATTAACCCTCTTTTACAGTTGTATAAGACCAAGACATATAGCTAAAGAATTCCCTGGTGGAGGACCTAGTTGTCTTTGTTGCAAATCTCTAGATCACAAAGTATTGGATTTCCCTAGAATGATTGCTAAGCTTGGAAAAATGAATCTGCATGAAGAAAACACTAAAGAAGATCTAGAAATAGGAGAACCCTAGAAAGAATTATAGAATATGTTACTACATATGAAATACACCTTGAATGACCACCGACATGTTAGATTAGTAGATATCTTTAAAGAAAAAAAATTCATCGAGGTAAGAATAGGAGACTTCGACATTGACTGTGTTTTGGATGAGGAAACACAGGTGAATGTTATGACAGAAAAAAACTTGGGAAGCTATAGGGAGGCCTGCTATGACTCCATCTCTAGGAGGAATAGGGTTATTCAGAGGAAAATTGGTAAACCTATGTGGAAGGCTCACTCAGATATCTATGAATTCCAATGGAACTTCGACAAAGGAAGATTTTGAGATTATCAAATTCATTAAGGACAACGCCCTGTTTACTATGTTACTTGGAAATCCTTGGATTGAAAGAGATCAAGCCAGAAAGAAGGAAGACGAAAAAAGTTTTAGAACAACAAAGACAAGAGTTAAAATAATTCATGACCAGAAGGATTGCGCAGTTGATTGAAGAACATGAGAATAGATCGAAGTCATATCGCACTAGGAACTCGGACGTCGAAGTTATCAAAATGCCAGAGGACTCATAGAAGACTAAAGTTTCTATCTCAGATAAAGAAGAGATGTTATACATGAACCCTAATAAAGAACCCCAACAACATGAAGTGACTATATCCAAGGAAAATAGGAATAAAAATGGGAAAATAACTACTGAGACAAAGCTCATTGGAAAGAAAGCTAGAAAGTTAAATAAGAAGAGGGCAAAATTATAGGAGATTCTAGATGGAACATCGCATAATTTGAGCTTCACCGAAATATCAGAACAATGACATGGGTCACTTTTCCATGGCAAAGAAATATATCCATTGGAAGTCGATATACTCGTTCGAATTCCTCCCCAAACGGACACAAAAGCATTAAAGGATCACCACCAGACCATAGGACAGCGCCATAATGGATAGAACAAAGTTAACGGAGGCCCCATACGCATTGCAAGAAGACCATTGCTGAGATTACCTATTTATCTCATCACGCCATGCCCAAAGAACACTTTTTCCAACTGAGAAATTGAATCTTGCAGACTAGCAAGTGTCTACAGTGATCATCATGTCCTTGTTATTCATTCCCCTGTAGTGCCCAAGATCATTGTGACCTCAATTATTTATTCCATCTGCGTATGTATGACAAAATCACCATAGTTGAAGAGTCTGTCATAGAATTCCTCCTTGATTTAATGACTGAGAGAGTCATGTCATAAAGAGGAATGTCCACTGGAATCCAAACATCATCAACAAGAGGAGTAACAACTTCTCCGTCCACTTCCCGAGCAGGATCATCTCGACGGGTCGAAGAGAAGTGTACTAAACATAGAGATGATTTAGCGAATGCTAAACTAATACCAAGCATTTTTCCTGCTTACCTACCCCCTCTGTGTGGTGAAATCAACTGTGACAGTTTTCCTCGAGAATTTGAGTATGCTATGGTTACTGCGTACCTGCCAAAAGGGGTGCATGTAGTTCGTGTTGATCAGGACAAGCTCGCAGCGTTGAAGTTTAGCGACTTCAACCTCGGTGACAAGAAAGTCTATAGTATTCTCTCTCCACAAAAGTATCTAATGAAGATGAAGGGAAAGAACTCGAAGATCGTCCCATAGGCTTGGACACAGAACCTCGCGCAGTCAACATTGATGAATGTCATGAAGAACCTGCACTTTGGCAGACACCAGGAGGTGAATGCGTGCATAAAGCTACTTCTGTCTTGCTATCATGGAGACTACTTGTGGTTGAACTACCGTTTCATGGTGGATCCCACCTTGATTAATCGGATCAAAGGACTTAGCATGCAAGGACCTGATCCATAGGAGTTCTATCCTAGAAAGACCACTAACAGAGAACTAGCAGCGAAGATCAAAGAAACCTATGGCGATGTCAAGAAGGGAACACAAGGCTACAAGGTAGCCTCTATTCAGAGTGGCACAATGCACCTTGCATGTCAGCGGATCATAGGCAAGCTAGTCCACAAGAACCGGCCAACCCAAGTAACTGGATTCATAGTCGATCTCGCAGGGAAGTGCACAAAAGGACTTCAAATGAATTGGGAGAAGTACTTGGTGAATCAACTTGAACTGGATTGCAGAGAAGCACAAGACCAAGGGTATGAGTTCCATTTAAGTTGGCTTCTCATACTGATTGACTTCATGGTATGGGAGATGCCGAAGGGTGCCACTTTCCCAGAGATTGAGCCATTTGAACCTTTGGCTGCGAGGTTCAGTATCCTGTGGTACTCGAAAAATATGAACAAGCAATGGTAGTCAAATGTCATCTTCCATGTATACTACAACTAGCTGAAGACCGCCATCCAGGCTACACCTTGCATTACCCCAAATACGCTCCACATATTCATACCCTTCATGAAGTTCAACGTGGATCACCACTTTATGTATATAACAGTGTGAGCTGATGAACATAAGAAACAATGGCAGTCTTATTACAAGTTGATTGAAGAAGACCTTGAAGAGATCACCAACGATTAGTCAGCGGACCTTCTCATTCTAGTGAACCCCATAGAGCTATCTGATGTTGATAGCCCAGAGACTGTACTGGACACACCAGGACCAAGAAAAACGAAGAATCTTGAAGAGGTTCATGATGTAAACAATACATCTGTAAGGAATGCCTCTATCACACCAGACAAAGGAGGTGATGGCGAAGAGATAGAAGGTGCAGAAATTGAACAATAGAAAGGTGAAGTACCACAGCCTAGGGTTGAAGAAGACTCGTCAAATAAAAAGAAGGTCTCACCTCTGAAAGAATTCTCCTGAAAGAATCCTAGGACCCCTATAACCAAGATACAAACTACCCTCACATTGGATGACTTTGATTTCTTCATTGCAGCAGTTAATGATGCTTCAAAGGAGATAGTAGATAAGCAGGAGGTGAAGTAGGAGTAGATGTATAATTGTATAGAGATCAAACTCCAAGGAGTTCAACAGGCACTCCAGTTCATCCACACAGTACACACCGTGCCTCTAACACTAGGGACAGTAGAACCAGGAGATGAACCAACCCGACTTCACCATATTGCTGACATGGTCGAAGCTTGCCTTCGACAAGCTCAAGAAGACACAGAACGAAACACCCAGGATCTCACACAGGTACATGGAGTACTTGTCGAGCATCACAGTGCTACCAAAAGAGAAAATTTTTCTCTTTAAGTACAGTGGGATAAAGAGAAAGCAGAGCTATAACAAAGAAAGGAACAATTGCTCATAGAGCAACTTGAAGTAAAGGAACTAGTCGAAAGTGCACTCCTCTCTGTGACCATTATCGAAGTACCAGCTGAAGAGAGAGTTCCACAGAAGGTGGCCCAGTTTGAAGACGTTATACAGAAGCTGTAGCAATGCATTGTTGATCTAGAACTCTGCATTGTGCCTGAGACCCCCCAAGAGATAAGAGACCAGCGAGAAGCAACTGCTCAGAGCATAGTTGATCGATTGAAAGCTCTTGCCTCAGAGTGCAAGAAAATCAGTAACCAGAGTGCCCAAATATATGAGAACCTTACAGAGAATTTGGAGTTACAGGCACTGGAGTCGCAGCTCCAGGAAGAAAAGTAGCATGCGGATACATTACAGGCGTAGATGAAGGCTCTGTTTGTAGTGGATAGAATAAAATGATCTCGTGAACAATGCACAACTCAATAACAGATACACATGATCCAGAGCAAAGTGATGGAATTCACTCAGCGCATCCAACTAGTGCAATACAAGGCATGCATATTATTTGCTGAGATCGAAAGCGAGGGAGAAGAACTTAAGCAAGTCGTCATCACTACAGAAAAATTCCTGGAAGGACTAGTAAACGACACAGTGATCCTGAAATTCACCCAGTAGGAGGCCACAACGAAGCAGTAGGTCAAAGAATCTCAAGCCGAGCTTGAGGCCTTTGAAGTAGAATTGCATAGACCAGAGTGACTCAGGATGAGTCATAGGTGAGTGTTGGGGACCTATTGGCCCCATGGATGATTTTAGGGGCTAAATTTCGTTCATGGGCTAATTTTCCATGGTTTTTCCAAAAACGAGATTCACTATTTTAAAAATGCTTTGCCAAATTCTATAGGATAAAATTATTTTACCTTTAAAATCGCCAAAATTTTATAAAAACTGTATAAAATCCTTATAAATTTGAATATTTGTACAAAAATATCGCCAAACATTTATAGTTGGCATATGAAGGATTAGTAATATTTGCCAAAGTTTCTACATTTTAAAACAAATTTCCATCCTTAAAATCATCCCTGATTGGCCCTTGACCAAGTTTTGGGATAACCTGGGTCATTTTTACCTATTTTGGAACTGTGACAACTAGTCAACGAAGGACCGCTAAGAAAAGCATCTCGGTCCACTTTTGGGCCCCTATTAGGATTTTTGGGTTAATGTAATGGGAAAGGGATGTCGGCTCGTGGGTTTATCCATGCTTAGGACCACTTTTGTAATGTATAAATAGATGCTTAGGCTAGATAGAAGTATCCGTGCATATATGTGATGTATGGCAGACAACTTAGTGATAATAGTTAGATATGTGTGATTGGAAGTGGATTGTAAATGCTCTGTGCATGATCATAAGAAGATTGCAAGGCTAAGTGCAAGTTGTTGTAAGAGGCTTTGTGATGAAGTGTAAGGAAGAAGGATCTAGCGAGCTGTGCATATCTTCTGTCCTTTGCAAAGAAGGGTTTTTGTGCTCTGTGCTGTAACTGACGATTGAAGATACTAATAAAGAAGAAGAGTTGGTGGACGTAGCCCCAAGGTGGGGGTGAACCATGTAAATCTGTGTGTAACGCTATGTGCTTCAATTCATTGTGTTTATCTCTACTTATGCTATGTGCTTTTGATATATTCACTTATGCTTTGTGATTCTTAGATATATATGATTATTAGATCTGATGTATGTGTGAGTGCTTAGTGTTGATCTATAGGACCTAATGTATTACTGTTTTTAAGTGCTGAGATGTTGTAGATCTAAGTGAATATTGTGATGCTCTGTGCTATCTGCGAAATAGAATAAGGGTTGGATATTAATGGTTGACTGATGCTAAGTGTACTGTAAGTAGTATAATCACAGATCTATTTCCCATCTAAGGTTGAAGACACCTAAGTCTTGCAACCACCCCTGCCTCTACCTCAGGTGAGACTTCATCTTCTTCGCAGGTGTTGCCTAAAGGGCCAGTAGTTAGGGTTTTTTTGGTGTGCTCTTGAGCATTGAACCCTGGCTCTGCCCTTCTGTGCCAACACCCACTAATAAGATGACGCGATGGGACATTTTGGCTCTAAAATACACCAGATACGATGCATTTAAAGGTTAATTAATTCCATAATCTTGCACTAATTTCTAATTCATGCACAAATAAAAGGACCATTGGAACCTGCCAATACAATGCATTTTTCCCCTGCGCCTTTGTCGTCAACCCACGTAGAATTTATTTGTAGAGTTTTGGTGGTATATTGTTTTGAATTTCACCCATTACTCATATTAACTGGTTGATACGAATGGTAGGATCTCTCCTATTATATTCTCTAAGTCATTGAAAATAGGGTTATTCGGTGCACAAAGGAATCTAGATCATCCAGAGGAGCGAGACGAAAAGTCCCAGGATAACTTTCAAGGTCTAGTGAGTATAAAAACAACAGTTTAGAAAGCGTTACAAGTATGTACCAGTCTATGGATGTTTTATGCTTCATTTCATACGCTTTATCCAATATCACCCTGCACACCTGCCTGAAGATTGTTTTCGGTTGCAGGAATGATGCCTCTGAATAAACCCACCACCAGAAAATATCCAAGAGCACCAAAGCTACAGGAAATAGAGGTGGGAGAACGTTCCTCCCCAACAGTGGAGAGACAATTGGAATTCTCTCCCAAACCGGTGCCCATCATCAAAACTGCCACCAAGAAATCCTTCGTTCAATCCCTGGCCTTTGGAGACACATAGGAAAATATTGGGACCAAGACAACATTCCCACGTTGGGAAGAAATTTTCAAGAAGATTAAGTGGGAAGAACTCCCCGAATATACTCCACACAATGATCCTGATACGAGAAAACTCGACAATGAAGTCCTCCTGAATGTCCGAAAGGCATATCTACACATGGTGGAAAGCATGACTCTGTTATTTCCCTGCATTGAAATCCTAAAATGGATTATTGATCACAATGACACACAAAAATGTTTTATTAACGACAACAATGATGGGTGTGTCAGGGTTTTCTTTGCATTAGAAGTACATAATTATTACAATCTCAGAGATCTAGAAGAGCGGTTGAATACTGATTTTGTTATGAGATTCTATGAGAAACACAATACCAGTAAGGCGATGGCTTCCTGGTGGAGAGTGGATAAAAATTTCACCAATAGGACCTCCAGCTAGTACCTGACGACAAACCTTAGAGAAACTTGCATCTATCTAATGGCTCTCCTCTGTAGATTGCTTGGGGAAAAGGACTGCTGCAAGTTTTCAGAAGCTTGGATGCCTCTAGTGTATACCATAGCCATTTCTAGAATAGGTTTTAACTAGGGTGCAATCATCTCCAAACAACTCAACACCTGCATCCAACAATATCAGATGCCGAAAGAAGGAGAAACCCCATCCTTTTACATGACATATTATCTTCTGGACTTTGTCTGTGCAATAAATGTTTTCTCTGGAATGAACTTAAGCTAGCATACCTTAGATCTCTTGGTCCATGTTTATTTCAACATCTTATGGGAGAACAGGTACAAGAAATCCTACCCTCTCATCTGCGACCAGTTTATTGCACATATTCATCTGTTACTGTTCAAGAAAGAATGCCCAAGGCTGTCGGACACATCCAAAAATATTATATCGAAGGTTGGCCACTGACATATGGATGAGAGCGATACCTACATCAGGGTTTTTGGCACCACCAAAGCACCTCATCTGCTACCTGTATATGTCCTTGATCGACTAATAGTAGGGGAAATTTTTTATTAGAGAATTTTACAAGGTTACAATTCTACTTTGGTAAAGGATAAGAAGTGGGCCTTCATACCCTATGGGTTCCATATTGGTTTTTACTTGGTAAAGGACATCGCACAAGCCAAGCAACAAGGGTTAAGACAATTCGAGTTTTGATTCCAGACTGGTCTCTTTTGCAAGCACGACCCGAAGGGCCTGTTCCTGAAGCACGTGCAACAGGTATCATATTGCTGACCATATGCCCACGATATGTTTGAGGATGAAATATTCACAGAAAATGCTCAAGATTGGGAAGAGGTGATGGCAAGAATATCTGACCCCAAGGAAAATAGATTCAAGGCTATGAGTTGGGATGAATAAGAAACAATCCTGCAACAAAAAGTTCAGGAGACCATAAATATAAGAGAATAAATGATATCAGTCGGAGTGGTGGTATCTCTCCAGGGAACCATTGAAACATCAAGGATTTCCTAGGAAACCTCGGTACAGGACAGAAATTTCCCTGAGGTTCAGGACATGCAAGAGAGAGGGGGGCTTATGTATCAAAATGATTTACAGATGATGGGTCCGATGTGAGATATCCCAGACCCCATCAAGTTGACAAGGTTTCTGACCGATAGCCCAGAAGAGAGCTTGGCGGGGTTAAGTGACCTTGATTTCGTAAACCCAAGTAATAACAAAGGGTCAAATAACCCTAATTCTACAAGGCCACCAGCCGGATCACCAGTAGGTGCGACGATTCAACTAGATTCGAGTTGAATATCAGTGGGGGCAGGCACACCTAATCCTTTGAATGAATTTATAAATATATATAGTGATGATGAGAGCCCAAAGACATCTCTCAAGACCCTTGTGCAGATCCAAGAAGAAAAGGGACCTGAGAAGGCTGATTTTCCTAATCCC